>VWZF01007224.1:1185253-1215856 GCA_013396755.1 Sclerurus mexicanus | reverse complement strand
AAAAGAAAAGAAAAGAAAAGAAAAGAAAAGAAAAGAAAAGAAAAGAAAAGAAAAGAAAAGAAAAGAAAAGAAAAAAGAAAAAAGAAAAGAAAAGAAAAGAAAAGAAAAGAAAAGAAAAGAAAAGAAAAGAAAAGAAAAGAAAAGAAAAGAAAAGAAAAGAAAAGAAAAGAAAAGAAAAGAAAAGAAAAGAAAAGAAAAGAAAAGAAAGAAAAAAAGAAAAGAGGAAAGCAAGAAAAGACTTATCCCGATAGGGTTATGTGGATGATTTGAAAGAAAATAACAGACCTATTCTGAGGGGGGAACAATGTTCCCTTTAACAATAACCTATGGAAATTAATACTTTGTCCTTTGCAAATGGCTTAATTTCCTATTGTGAAGTGTAAAGTAATTAGAGTATTTTTGAAGACAAGTATTTAAATATTTAGCAGCATAATAAAACTGAAGAATAGGGCATGACTGGATTTAGAGCTTGCCCTATCTACAGCATGGAGGCATGGCTCAGTGACTCACCGGGGAGAACAGCAACAAGGATGACAGCATAATAAAAGACTTAAAACTGACCTGCAATTTACCTTTTGAATATTTATTGCATAATTTAAGTTACTGAATTTGTCTTTTTTCTATTAAAGAGCGCCAAAAAAAAGAGTGTATTTGAATTGAGACAGACATTAACTGATTCCTTCAAATTTTGGGGGTTGAAGTGAGTGTAACTCAAGCAAATTAGTACCTAAGCAAGGACAGGACCTTCACGCTCCAGTGTATGAGCTAATCTTTGACTAGAGAAAAAGAAAAAAGCCAAAATTGATCCTTAGCTTATCCATCCTCAGTGTAGAATAGTACCATTGTGCTTCAGTCCTGCATGAAAGTTAAGGAATAAAACATTTCAATTTATAGAAGGCTAAACTGTATGCCAGTAGGGGAAAAAAGNGAAGGAAAAGAGAAAGAAGAAAAAGGTTAAAAGTGAAAATTTCCATTTGGTAAGAATTAAAAATGGTGAAGGGGAATATTAATTTCATTCCAGAATGAAGAGAACTGCTCCTCACCCCAACTTTGAAAGTAAATGACAGAAGATACTAAAAAGTTTGCGAATAAAAAAGTTAGCTGGTCTCAAAACATTCAAAATATGACTAAAAATTGAGTTTCTAGGTTCTTACCCTTGAACTTTCGTTCCCACTTTTTGGAGTTTATTTAGTATTGATGTTGAAATAATGTTTTTTATGAGGTATTTTTGAAGGCTTGTTAACAAAAATTTACATCCTTTAAGAGAGGAATCTGAAGAGCAGTCCAGAGACCAAGAGTACTACTTAGAGTCTAAGGGCTTTTAGAGACCTTAGAAGGTGTCACATGAGTTTCTGGATCATCAGAAGAGCTAGATTCCTGTCTCCAAAGAGACAGAGACTTCAGTCTCTGTTTTCTCAGGCTTCAGCTTTCAACTTGCCCTTTATGTCATACATGAAATTTAGAACCCCTGTCACAAAGTATGGACCTGAGCCTGAGCTGAAGCCAAGACTTTTATATCTTGGAAGTTTTGTCTTGTAGTAGAAAAGAGACTTTCATATTCTTCAATGTCACAAAGTAAAATGTATTTATTTACCCCTTGCACATCTTTTTAAATGACCGTTTCTGAGATGAGACACAGTATATTATGCTTAGAAAATACTGGTCTGTATGAAGTCCCCTATCCCTTGCCTGTTCTGGTCAGATAGTGGGGTCAGTCTTCCACATCTTGCTAGACATGAAGTTCAAATCTGACCTGGAAGGAAAGATTCAGCACATGGTCAATTCCCACTTCCCACTAAGCTGGGATTGCTACAGTCTTGCTGAGCTTCAAACACAGGGACAATTTGTGCCACAAACAGCACAGTCATTCAGAGAATGGATCTTCTCCTTTCTGCAGAAATACAAGCTCTGCATGGTAAAGAAAGTAGGATCTTCCTGAAATAAGGAAACTCCCAGAAAACAAATGTACAAAATAGAAAAAAAAAATTAAAAACCTCTCTTGTCTTTTGGTAAGAAAAGAACCATTATACCTACTAATGGCATCAAGATGCTGAAATGTTGGAATTATATAATATTTTCAGAGATCTATTTATTATGTCATTGTATGAACTGCATTACAGAATATGTAATATAACAAGTTTCTAATATTAATATTTCAAATGTTAAAGATGAAAATCTGCTATAGGAAGATGTTCTACAAAGTAAAGATTATATAAACCAGAGACTGGTAGGAACAAATAAATATCCCCCAAAAGACATTGGAAATACTATTTAAAAAATTTGAGGTTCCAGCTCTTAACTGCTTAGGGGTTTTATTGTAATGAGTCCTGCAAGATTAGTCACCTGGACTCTTTCATAAATCCTCAGAGGATGTAAGTACAAAAAAAAAATAATCAAGACCAGTAAAAAATTTACAGTTATGGTCTGTGTAACTCAAAAAAAATAATATATGAGAATTATTTCTGTCATTACCTATTTTATGTCATTATCTATTTTAGTGTTTATTTTTGAGGAAATCTTTAACAGATCCCAAGTAACGAAACACCACTGATTATGAAATACCTTTTATGTCAGGCTCTTCTAGACAAGTTAAGACCAGCGCTAAAATATTTAATGAATCATCTTTTCATGTATAATTTATAATCAAGTAGATTGCAAATGAAAAAAGTAATTGAATAACTTATTTAATATTAATTGAGAAGGAATTAAAGGTATTGTAAGTAGAAAATGTGAAAAATTTTCAGTGAGTTCTATAAAACAAAGAAAATAGATTTTAAAGAGCTGTATTGAAAAAAAGAGAATTTAATCTGCATTTATACATTAATATCAGATTATTAAAGTCCTCTACAGATCTTTCTATTTAATTTGTTCCTTTCCTGAGCACTCTTTCTAGTATCTGACAGAAAAACTTCTGCTACTTTAAAGCACAATATTTCCCTTTCAAATAATTGAGGTATATGAAAACCCAAAACATATAATTCTTACAAAGTGGTAAACATTGACAAAGTCCCTGACACCGTGTCTTGAGGATGATTTGAGGCTAGGGAAGAGAGCTGAGTATTGAATTCTTTGTTCCTTGTCTTCTTGCTCAAAATAAAATAGATGAAACAAGATGAAAGTATTTGAAAGGACATCCATTGAAATTAAGAGATGAGAACAGAATGTTGCTGCTTGCTTCTCTAAGAACAATTTAAAATATTCTCTTTCCATAGCATCATTAGACATGTAGGACAACCTTTTTGAGTGCTCTGGATAGAATTTTCCTGCATGGATTTAATTAGTTTTTATCATCCCTTCATTGGTTCAACACTTTCATGGATGATATCAGGGCATCTTAAGTTCATGAATTTTAATAGTTCTAATAAATATGCAACGAAATGACAGCAGTCTATTCTACTCTGGATCAAAGAACTCAGACTATCCTTCAAGTTCAGGTTTAATTCTTGAGTTCTTTGTCTTTCTGAGGTGTTCCTCTCTTCATAAAAGAAATAAAACAGGTGTTTTCTCATTTGCTTTGCTTTTTTACTTAAAATTGAAGGCAATTCTTAACATTTTGGTGTGGGGTTTTTTTCCTTGTTTTTAAATTTATGGAGAAACCTTTACTGCACAGATACCAAAGAAAGGACAAATCATAATTTTTGTTAGTTTTCATCAGTGTTGTCCAACCACACTGCGAACACCTCTCTGGACTCATGCATTTTCAGCATTTTGTCAGGAAAGAAAAAATGCTTCACCATTAGAAAATTTTCAATACTTTAATTGATGTGTTCAATTAGAATTGGTCTCTATGCAATTCCTTTCTATTTCTAGTTCTTGCCTTCAGTTTAACCCTGTATGTGTGTAACATGGAAATCTGAACTGCCATGAAATAGTTTGTAAAAGACCATGATGACACTTAGAAACTAAATTTAAGATAAGTCTTGTAAAAAACCCAAGTATTTAAAGTAGTAATGTGCATTTTGTATTGTTCTGCTAAAGAGGAATAAGCTTTTCAAGGGGAAAAACTATGAATTTTTTTCATAAAATATAATCCATGCATTTTTGTAAGCTGAGGCAAAAGCAAAACTTACATTTAATACAGAAAAATACCCTGCAGTCTAAGTCTGATATTGGATTTCATCTAGCAGAACAGGTCCAGAAGAAGCAACAGATTTAACACCTGTATCATCATATCCTTATTAGACTTTATACTGCAAAAAGGGTGGACATAAATCCTATGAGCTTTGTACATTATTTTTCTTGCTTATTCTTGTTTATTCTTCCTTTCACTTTGAAAAAAGTAAAAGGGTTAACATAGAATTAGAGCAAGAAACGAATAAGACAAAAATAGAAAATTAAAATAAGGCATAAGTAATTGCAAATAGAAAGGAGACTGTTGAGAAACATGTTGGAAAAGCTGGAAAACAGGTTTTACAGTCATAAGGTTCTCTTACAAATGTAATAAACCAAAAAATCTTTCAGTGCTTGTACAGACCCACAAAACCCCCCACAATTTCCACCATTTGACAAATAAAGCATGTTTTCTAGTTCATATATAAAATAACCTCATTAAAATGATAATATATTCCTTTCACTCCATGCTCAAAAAGTTCTGAAAAATTTGACCACAGTAGAAAGATTAGGATATATATGTGAATGAAAGTGGAGACAGACATGCTACCTGAGGATAAAATCCATATTCAGAGTGGGAGGAAATAGGCTGCTGCCCCATAGCTTGGAGGCAGGCATCTCAGTGTCCTTTGGAATTTTCAAGCAATTCTCTTTTTCCCTGCTGTTTCTGAACTGGGACACAAGTAGATAAAAAGTGTGATGCTGGTAATTTGACTTTCTGTTACTACATTTTTAATTCTTTTCATTTTACTTTACCTTTCCTTCTGAATTGTCTTCAATTTGGGATTGCAGCACTACATTTCATTGACTCTAGTAGGGACTGCAAAGTAAAACTGCGGTAGTCACAAATTGCTTAATTTAATTCAGGAAAGAATCAGAAAAGGTAATTCTATGTTTCTTAGTTTAAAGAATATGATTAAGATTAGTTATGAGATTATGTTTTAGTAGTATAATACAACGAAAGCACCTTACTTTCCCAATGACACCTAAGATTCCCAACTGCACTGTAGAGATCTACTGTATTCCTTCCTGTAAACAGAAGTACTTCAGATAACTTTAAAAGTCGTAATTTGAAAATACCTTCCTCACTGATCAGAGCTACTGCAGTTGATTTCAATTAAAGTAACAAAAAGAGGTCAACAAGGAAAAAAATACAATATCTCATTTAACCTGCATTTTGAAGTACAATACTTCTGTGGCCATCTGTACTCTTTCTTTAAAGAAACTGGACAAGAAACCAGCCTGTTATTTCTTTAGGAATTTTTGGTCCTCTTGCATTTGGTGAGGAGAGATTAGAATGAAACTTCTACATTTAAAAACAGTAATAGGAACGAGATAGATACTGCCAATCTGTATCCAATAACATGCATCCTAAACATAGCCATTTTCTCTTTCAATTTCCTTTTACTTATATTTTTCCTTTCCTTCTTTCCTTCATTTTCTTTGTTACTACTAGAACATTGTCTTGCAATGAAAGAGAAACTTTATTATGATTCAGAAAGAATAAATGGGATACTGAAATCCAAATAATGTTCTAGCTCTTAATCTCACTTTCTAGAAAGAATAAAGATTCAAGATATGCTTTATCACACTAAGTTTTCTTATTTGTTCAAATTAATATAAACATGTCACAGATTGTATGGATTTTTTCTTGCTGATCCTAAGTTGCCTTTTGACTGCAAAATGAGGAATTCAAATCTTAGAGGCAGAAAACTGACTTTTAGATGTTAAAGAGCCAAGAATCAAGGTCTTTGATGAGTTAGGGTCTTTTTTTTTACCTTGTTTTTTTGTTACAACTGTTTGATTTAAATAATGTTTCTTTCATTTCCATATATGTAAAAATCAGTGCCTCCACACAGCATGGTATTTGAGTCTCTCCCAAACATGAATTTATGAGATTCCTGTGAGTTCTTTAATTTTACATCTGTAGAAACTGAGGAACCTAGAGCAGGACTAATCCCTGTAATAATTTAGGTAAAAATGTTGATGTTCTGAATGTTAGACCTCTGACATACAGTATATCAGAAACTGCCATACGATTCTATTTAATTATTTTAATAAATAATTTGGAATATTGTGTGAAAAATTCCATGTTCTGAGAAAGGCAGGATTGCTGCTCTTCAAAAGGGGAATTAAGGTTAGACTTCAAGTGTTATTTACAACAGTTTTTCAAAGTTTCCTTACTTCTTTCATTGCATTCCCAGTTGCACTAGCCTTGTGAAAGGAGGAAAAAAGCAAGAAGAGTTTACTTTCTTTGCCATGCATTATTTTTATGTGTTCCTAATCAAAGTATCATTCTGTACAGAATGATTCTATTACTGAATCTAACTCGACTTGGTATTTCAGCTTGATGTTAGACCTGCATGACCCTTTTGAACAAGATATTCTGTTAATCTTACATTTGAGTTGGATTATTTTCTCCTTTTTTTTTTATTTTTTTTTTATCTCCAGTTTCATATTGTCTCCAATTTCAAATTTTATGTTGAGGAATGTAAAACAACATCTAAACAGAGCAACATGGAAAACCCAAAAAGACTCCAAAAAATCATGTTTGAATACATAAGCAGTGAAACTGGTTGCCTTACAGTCATAAAAAATACAAATATTTTTATATATAAAAGTGGCATTGTTAGTTGACAACACACATTTATGTTTAAATCAATTTTAAATTCCTTTTAAACCAATATGCTTCCAGAATAAATTCATATATCCTGGAAAATTATTTTTAAAGTAATAACTAAACTGAAATTAAACTACTTAAAACCAATTATTTTGAGTTTGATAAAAAATGCATTATTATGTTCAACAGATTATGTCTTTATACAGTATAAATTACCACATAACTTCATTTAATGTTAGGATCTACCTGCCGTCAGTGTGGCTCTATACTTTTATGTTTTGTAAGAATATTGTTATTTGCTTTCTGATTACACATTGTCACTCTGGGAATCTCTTTCATGATCACAAATATTCATGGAGTTTATGTATTTTCAATACAAGTTCTTGTCTTCTAAAATGAAAGATACATATAAAAATTTTCAGGTCTGACAATAAGCAAAAAAATTGCATTACTGGCTGATCAGCACCTCAGATCAAGGTATCCAAAGAATATTCATTAGAATCACAGATTCATCATGGTTGGAAGAGACTTTCAATATCATCTAGTCCAACCATTGACTTAGTGCCACCATAATCACACCGAAACCATATCCCCAAACACCATATCCAGATGTCTCTTGAGCTCTTCCAGAGATGGTGACTTCACCACTTCCCTGAGCAATATTTTTCCAAAGCCTAACCACTTTTTCAGTGAAAACTTTCTCTAATATCTAATCTGAACCTTCCCTGGCTCAGTTTAAATCCATTTCCTCTTGTCTTGTCACTTGAGACATCGCGGAAAAGACCACCACGCACCTCACTACAACCTCCTTTTAGGAGATTGATAAAGTCTCCTCTGACCCTCTGATAAAGTCTCCTCTGACCCTCCTCTTCTCCTTACTTAACAACTTTAGCTCCCTCAGCTGCTCCTCATAAGACATGTTTTCTAGACCCTTCATCAGCTTCCTTACCCTTCTCTGGACTTGCTCCAGCACCTCAATGTTCTTTTTGAAGTGAGGGGCCCAGAGCTGGACACAGTACTTGAGGTGCAGCCTCACCAGTGCCAAGCACAGTAGGACAACCACTTCCCTAGTCCTGTTGGCCACACTATTCTTGGTCAGGGTACTGCTGGCTTTCTTGGCCACTTGGGCACACTGGTGACTCATATCCAACACTCTCAAGTCCCTTTTCTTTCTGTGCATGTGTATAGCAGAAATAGCAGTCTTTTACAGAACTGTTGTGAAAGATAAGGTATAATGAAGATTTCTTAGGCATAGATAAGAGAAACAAGATGAAAATAAAGATCTACAGAACCAGATCTTATTTTTGAAAAGAAGTATGGCTTATCTTTGTGCTAGTTTCTTACAAAGTAGGGAAAAGGCAAAAAATATTGCGTAACAAAATTAAAAGGTCATATAATCTTTTTTTCCTCTCACTACAAGTAGCTTCTGATTTAACATAGCCAATCTAATCATATCAAGGATAGTAAAGAGATAGCAGAATAAATTCATTTTCATAACACAGGGTAAAATATTTCAAAATATACACTATTTTGGCAACATTGACAGGGGTTTTTTCTACAGTAAGAAAGGAAGTGTGACCTTGTTATAATTATTTCCTTCATTCTCAGGGCTTAAAACTGTGCATAAGGTATTTCTTTAGTAGTTATTTTTGATCACAGTCAAAATACCAGCAAAGCACTATTTTGTTAGCACAGACTGCAGCAGGAGAATTGAAGGACAGGAAAAAAAGAGCTAGATATTCTGTAAGTATTTCAGTTATAATTCATTCTAGTATAGATTGCAGGTGTAATTTATAATTATATATTCTAGATATAATTATATGGAATATAGAGAATATATTGTTATATGTTTTTCTCCATTATTTGAAAGTTATTTGAAATATTATAGTTATTTAGTGGTGAACAGATGAAAAAGATCACAGACTATGAGCAACAGGTAGCTCTGACCACTGTTTTAGAGGTCATGGAATTTCATCTGTGAAAGAATTACAGCAAACAACTCTTTTAGGGGCGAGTAAATTACAACGTACAATGATCATTGTCTTATGAGTTCCATAAAGTTTTAAAAAATATGTAGTACACATTAAATCCCAAAAGCGACTTGATTTTCTTGTTACTGCTAATCTGAACACATACCACTTTAGAAATAATGTACATGTCACTAGAGTACTGCCTGGCAATGAAGAAATACATAAGTTATCTCAGGCATGGATACCTAACTAATACTGGCATAGATGTCTGCAAGAATGAAAGTAAATGAGTCTGCACTAAAAGCTGTTTATCTGAGATTAGATTCTACTTGTAGCTGAGACGCTGTTTAGATCTAGTTTGGAATGGTCTACATAACATTAAATTGTTATAATTCCTGTGCAGATAAATACTGAATGAGAAACTAATGGACTACAATGCATTACTTGTGTTTCCTCAATGGAGTGTGTTTCAGTCTATGAGCTGAATGTTATGTGTTTCTATCATAAAGAAACAAGAGTTGAGAGATAGAGCACATGACATTTCAAGGGTCATCACAACTGTGTGTGGAAAGAGAAACAGGGGAGTAATATATTACATACAATCACACTGAGTAATATTCCTACCAAGACTGAAGAAATTCCTGGAGAGGTCCTCTTTTTCCACTCCTTTAATCTGTTTGGCATGCAACAAACCCATAGCAAACTTCAAATCATGTTCTACTTGACTTCTGAAAATCCAGCTGTTTCCTTGACAGTGAATCACACCAGTTCCTAAAGAAAACTTCCCTCCTTTGTTTTTTGAAAGTGAGGTGTGAAAACGTGAAAATGCTACCATTCAATTAAATTTCAAAGCCATTATTTTATTTAAAGAAACATAAAGAAAATAATCAAGACCTTTGATGCAAGTAAGTCCAGATATTTGACACTAGAAGAATGGAATAAACCCCCCCCGTAATTTAATTAGTTCTACATAAAAGCCAATATTCAATAAAAGTTAATAGATCCAAAACACAAATGCAAAAGGACAGAAAAAAATTAACTTAAAATAGCATGTGTAGAATAGTACTCCACCAATAACAGTGTGTAGAGAATCAACTATTAATTGTAAATGGATGGACACTAACTATTGAACTTTCTAGTTCATCCTCAGTTACAATATTTATCTCTATTGTTACAACTTGAAAAAAAAAAAAAAAAAGATCTGATAGATCCAAACATTCTTCAGACATTTTTGTTGCTATATTCTTAACTTTTTATGTAAACCAGATAGTATATTTCAATATTTTAATGCCGTTATTTGTGAGTCTTTTATCTTAAAATTTGAATCATCCAAATCACAATTCTTAGAGATGAAGAGAATATAAAGTACTATTCTTTGATAGAGTATGTTGTCAAAAAAATTACTTGGAGATTCAAGATGTGAGTAGAAAAAGGCAGGCACATACAACAGAAAATGCCACCACCCATGATGGTGACACAGTCCCCTAAGAATGACTGAGTGATAATAACTATAGATTTTCCTTTCCACATTCTTTCTAATTCCAGTCATATATATTTAATTTTATTTTTTTTAATGCTAATTAATATCCTGCATTATTTTTATCTTTTTTGTGGAATCATGATTATTCAGGGAATAAAAATAAAAATTAAAAAAAAAAAAGAGACTTGCTCTTATAAAGTTTCTAAAACCCAAGGCAGACTTCCTTCCTTGAATACATTATAATTGATTTTTTTTTTTTTTTTTAAATTTAAGTGCATCACATAATCACAAAATGGGTAAGGTTGGAAGGGACCACAGAGACCATCTCATCCAACTCCTATGCTAGAGCACATGGCACAGGATTGCATTCAGACGGTTCTTGAATATCTTCAGTGAGGGAGACTCTACAGTGTCTCTGAGCAATTTGTTCCAGTGCGCAGTCACCTGCACAATAAGGAAGTTCTTCCTCATATTCAGGTGGAACTACCTGTGCATCACTTTCTGCCTGTTGCCTCATGTTTCAGTGATTTGTATCACTGAGAAGAGTCTGCCTCAATCCTCTTGAAACTCCTTTAGGTGTTTATACACATCAATGAGGTCCCCTCTCAGTAGTTTCTTGTCGAGTCTAAATAGGCCCAACTCTCTCATCCTTTTCTCATAAGAGAGATACTTCAGTCCCCTAACCACCCTCGCTGCCCTCTAGACCTGCTCTAAGAGCTTCATGTCCCTCTCGTTCTGAGGAAACCGGAAGTGGACACAGCACTCCAGATGCATGTCGCTAGGGCTTGAGTAAATCATCTTCCTCAACATGATGGCAATGCTTTTCCTAATGCATCCCAGGATTACATTTGCCTTCTTAGTCACAGGGACACACTGTTGGCTCATGGATAGCTTGTAGTCCACCAGGACCCCCAGATGCTTCTCCCTGGAGCTACTTTCCAGCAGGTCAGCCCCCAGACTCTACTGGTAAATGGGGTTATTTTTTCACAGATGCAGGACCCTGCCTTTGTTGAGTTTAGAAGATGGTTCTTCTCTCCAACATGTGGAGGTCATTCTGAAGGGCTGCACAGTCCTCTGAGGTATCAGTGACTCCTCTGAGCTTTGTGTCATGAGTGAATTGTTGAGGCATCTCTTCCCTCATCCAAGTCCTTGATGAACAAGTTAAACAATACTGTGCCCAGTATTGAACCTTGGGAGACACCACTAGTGACAGGCCTACAACTAGACCCTGTGCCACTGATCATGACCCTCTGGGATCTGCCACTCAGCAAATTCTAAATCCACCTCACTGTCCACTAACCCAACCAACACTTCTGAGTTTGCTTATGTGGATATTGTAGACAGTGGAAAGCCTTGCTGAAGTCAAGGCAGACAACATCCACTGCTCTCCCCTCATCCATCCAGGTAGTGGTTTCATCATAGAAGGCAAACATGCCTCATAGTTTCAGCATAGTAGGTCAAACATGACTTACTTTTACTGAACCCTTGCTGACTACTCCTGATTACCTTCTTGTCTTCCATGTAACTTGACTAATAGTTTTTTCCTCTATTTTCATTATGTTATTATATTATTATTATTATTATTATTATTATTATTATTATTATTATTATTATTACAATCCTTCTGTTTCTGAAACAGTATGAATAAGTCTATGTTTGTTTTCTAACCTAAGAATATTTTTCTGCTATGGTCTATTGTAATATTATTCCATCAAAAAGGAAATGCATTTTTTATTGAACAACCTACCATTTTAGAAACATTTGAGAAAAAATAATTCAAGGAGTATCTAGCAGATTCACAAGTAATTTTTCTTTAAGTGCAAAAAATAATCAAACAATGCTTAGCATTTATTTTTGAGGTAAAAATATCAAGCAGAAGACAGCACAATTTAACATCATAAAAAAGGTTTTGACCAAGCATAATGGCATGAGTAGGGAAAGGAAAAATTGATGTTAACATTAAATGATGGAAGACCATTTTCCCTTTGTAAGAAACAAATATTGCAAACTGATAATGATATTAAATCCTGGGCATACCAATGTGTCCATACAAAATATATTTTCACTAAAGCTCAGTAAAAAAATACACGGTACAGAAAAGGAGCATAATTGGGATAATAATTTGTTTTTTATAGCTATCCTTTCTGTGTAGGGAAAATATTCAGAAAAGCATGCAAAATACTTTATAGTCCTGTTTTCTATGATTTTGTGACTATTAATATTATTTTGAGGTATAGATGTGACACTACCAATATAATTTATAATATATTCTTTTTAGATAGATAATATCTTCTGGTTCAGGTTTCTGCATAATGTTCAGGTACTACTGTAACACAGGTACTGAACTGGTTTATTAGTATTTTATTCTCGCATTTTCTACTTCAATAGGTTCTGCAGGAAGAATGATGATTAGATTCAATTCAAATGATTCCGCTTCTTTTCCATCTTAGCTTAATTTCAGTCATTTCCACTGAAAAAAAAGTAAAATTGAAAAAAAAAAAGTTCTTGTCATCCACAAAATAATTCTCACCTGTTATTTGTTTGCGTTTTTTAATGTGCTAAAGTATATGAATTCCAACTGTTCTTAAATGTTGTAAAGTTTGCTTGACAACCAATAGCTTTGTACCTCTTTTACCTACTAATTTGTTTTGTGAAACTATCACATCATGATTCTCCACCGGTATTCTTTCTATCAGAGTGAATTTGTACTGCTCAGAGTGATTGCTATTATAATCTGCTTGGCCTTTGAGAGATTCATTGATTCATTTTCTTTTCCCAGGCTGTTCTCAGATTGTCAGTATTGTTTCTTAATCTAGTTCATATGGACAGTGAAAGTCTCTGTGGTTTAGCTTTCTCTCACAAAGATATGTGCAGCCAGCCATACAAGAATCCAAGGAGAATTATCTGCTCAGATCTATAAATCCTCAAATGTTCAAATGTAACCTGGTATAATGGAGATGCTGAAACAACCTGTATCTACTTTATTGTTTTATAGCCATTGATACTTGTGTTGCTTTTTTCTTTCAATATCTAGATCAGTGCTCCACATATCTAAGAAAAATGATTTTAAGAAGTATTTTCGCCACAGGTCAGCTATTCAAATCACCTATTACCTTTGATGAGAAAAATTAAAGCCCTATATAGCAAAAAGCACAATACAAGTAGATATTCTGGCTGTGGCTGTGTGCACTTTAGCAAGTAGCACAATAAAATAGGTGGGAATCTGTAGAGCAAAAGGTTGTAAGGATCTGATATAATAATGCACGTTTTGGAAAAGCTTTACTTAAATTTATGCATTATACCCCCAGTGAAAGTTCTTGAAACAATTCTTTCAGACGATTCTAATCTAAAAGAAATGAAATTTGCTTTCCCCCACTTTTAAATTTAAATTTACCTGAGAAAAAAGCCAAAACAAAAAACAAAAACAAACAAAAAAACCCCAACAACAAAAAACCCAAGCAAACAAACAAAAGTTTTGGTTAGATTTCTTCTAAAAATAAAAAGGCATACTGTCACTTATGGTATGTGATATATATGACCTCAAAGTGTTTAAAGACAAGTTTGAAATGGAAAACATATGGTATCAACTTTTTAAAAATCAAATCAAATACCTTCCTTTCAAAACTTATACTGAAACTATTATATGTTTGTATTAGATGTAAAGATGTCTGAAAATATCTAAGCTAGACATCAGAGGACTTGTAAGAAAGTACATTAAATTATTTAATATCCTTTTTCAGGTTCACTAAATCATGCCTATATGATAAACATTTGACTTTGGCTGGATATTTCACTGCTGTATGAATAAGAATAAATGTGTGAAACACTATAGTCAAACTTAACCTGGTGTTTATTAAAGCATTCTGTGTCAGTGTTTTCAGATTTCGGTTCTTTTCTGAGTTTGACTGAGTATGAATGTTGAAAGAGAAAAAAATATGGTAACTTTCATTCCTATGAATTTAAGATGCTGCCATCAAGTTTTCTTTGTTTTTGCTGTAAGAACAGCCTCAAATGCCCAGATTGGATTATTTCATAATTTTATAACTGTAAATTTATCCAAATATCTCCACCATATAAAATTTCTTAATTATAATAATAACCTGTAATTATGGAAGAATATTTCTGCTAATAAATCCAAGAAAATCAAATATGTGCCATGAACTATTGGGCATATGAGAACACAGTAAATGCCTATCTGTATTTTGTTTGAAGAAATAATTTGAAAATGTTACACACATGCAATTCTTTTCTTAGAGAACAATTTCATTTAAATAATTTAGTTGCACATTTTGATTTAGGTAAGAAAGAAGAAATGTGTCTGCAGACAATAATCCTAAACTGTCAACACTGGAAGCTGAATGTGCTGTGTGATTACCAAGTTACAGAGTTCCCTGCTTCAGAACAAGGAGATTCATTTGAGAACTCTGAAACATTTTCCCTGACTTCTTGCCAGAGACTCAAATAAAATAAGGATAAGTAGGATCATTGTGTCTCACCTCAAACACGACCAAGAGTATTGTGACAGTGTTTACCCAGAGACCAGTTTCTGTGAACACAGCAGTGTAGCTACTGGGAAGTGAAGATCTAACTGTAATAAATTTACAGTAGGTGCAAACAGAAGATGTCAATGAGTTTCCCAGATATTAACATGTACAAGTTCAGTGTTCTTCTTGGGGCTTAGCAACATAGAGAAAAGATTTGACAGTATTAGAAGCTGTTGATCAGGGAGTTCATAGGAACCTGATTACTCCAGTAGTACCCAACAGTAACTACAGTTACCTCATGATGTACCCAAAGACAATGAATTAAAGGACAAGAAAAAGACAAGAGTTAAATAACAAGGCCTGATTCAGAAATATAATTGACATTTTAATCCAGTAAATAGTGTGGTTGCAGGTTGATGACACTAAAATAACTAATTTGATGGTAACAGAGGAACAGAATCTCACAATCAAAAATCACATTAAATACATACAGAGAGTTGACCTTAGTTTCTTATTCCTTATGCTTTAGCTTGGAAATTTTAACGTATTTGTACTATATTGAGACTCAGGAGAAATGGAAGGCAGTTTTTATTTAACAGCTTTTTGGGGTACAGGAATTTTCTTGTTCACTCTTCTACACACTGACCAACTTAATTCTGGTTAAAACTGATAAAGTGCTATAAAAGCTATCTCCCTGAAAAAAAAAAAATTGTATATCAGCCACACTAAATGTTTGATTATGAAGAAAGATATTATTTATGTAAGATAATCACTGTTAACAGCAGGGACACAGAGATAATTCAAAGATATTAAACCTATGCTGAGTCCATCATGTCCCTGAAATTTGATAAATTTTGTTATCTTGAGAAGCCCTATAATACTTGCTGTAACTATTGTCTAACTTTGTAGATATATTATACATAGTTCTTTAACATATGAAAGGAACAATGAGAAGCAACATAGTTTATCAGATTTTGTTGATTTCTGCTCTCAGATATTAAAAAACCCAACACAGCATCTCTCAATCAGGTCAATATCTGGTAACACTAGCAATTATCCTACTTTATTCCCTAGAAGCAGGCCAGCTAAAACCCATCTGTCCATCTTTGGATTGACATTGTGCTCATCCAGAATAATTATAATTGTAACTTAAGAACAGATTACTCAAATCACAAGCCACATGTCAGACTAGAAGTATGCACGTTACGCATAGCTGGATGAAAGCTCTGAGTCTTTCTCCACTTTGCCTAGCTGGAACACCATAATATGTATAATTGCCAAAACTGAAAGTAAAGAAGCTTCTGTGATGCTATTATCAGCTTTTCTCACAGCATTTCAGGATCACATATGCCATTGTTTTTTGTACAATATGTTACACTATATTTATAACCTATCATGTAATAATATAATTCTGTAAAAAAAAAAGTTATTAATGTCATTGTCAAAATCAAGGCATAAGTAATTCATATTAGGAATTACCAATGAAAAATGGAAATTTTAAAAGCATATATTTTTCTCCTTAGAAATATCTTACAATAGGGATTAGTTGTGCCGTAAAAAATTATGAAATAAGTTATTTGATCCTGCAGGAAACATATCTTGCTGTATTAAATTTTCAGGTTTTGTTTAATTTTGAAGTAGATTTACAGAACATTTTGAAGAACAGCTGCTTATCTGTGTAAAATGTTTTACAGTGATTTCATCAGATTCAAGTAAGTGCAAATACACTTCTCTTTCAAAATCAGGGGCTCAATTGGGCCATCATGAAAATGAATTTTGAGCTGAGAGTGAATACATGGTATATGTTTTGTCTTGAACACTGGAGTTTTTTTATTCAATCACTGTCAAAATATATCAGAAAAGGAAGGTTGAGCTGACTGACTGAACAGCTAAATTTTCAAGTGGAAAAATAAATTGAATCTTTTGCTTGCTTAGTCATTTGCTTGCCCTTTTATTTGCTTAATTACTTATTTAATATTGAAGTTTGACTGTCATGAATGTCATATAAGTTCGCTTTCTCTTGCTTTTGAAAGGAGAGCAGTGTCGGCATAATTTCTGGGAGATGCAGAGAAGTACTCAGATTTCAGGAAATAAAAATCAGATATTGTTGGAATGTGCATTGTTTGATGCATTGAAATGTACTGTGCGCAGGTGCCCAGGTGCCAGCAGTGGAGGCTGCAGGGATGGCCTCCAAAGGAGAGGCTGGGGCTCTCCTTCAGAGATGATTCCAGCTGGCTCCATCACGGACCCACCACAGGGCACAGCTGAGCCCTTCAGACAAACTGGTATCACCTCTGGGAAAACATGTTTAAAACACAGAGAACAGTAAGGAGTGAGGAAAATCGGCATGAGAAACGGTCCTGTGGACATGAAGGCCAGAGAAAAAGGAAAGGAAGGAGATGTTCCTGGTGCTGAAGCAGATGTTCCCCGAACAGTCTGCGGAGAAAACCATACTAGAGCAGTATGCTCACACTGGAGGCCATAGAGGACTCCCCACCATAGCAGATGAATATTTCCTGAAGGGACTGCAGTTGTGAGGACACTCCAAGGCGGAACAGGGTGAAAATGTGAAGAAGAAGGAGCAGCAGAGAGGCACTGTTATGGACTGACCATGAACCCCATTCCCTTTCTACCCTGCACTGCTCAGATGGAGGAGTTGGGAATGAAAGAGTTAAACTGAGCTTCAGAAGAAGGGATGTGGTGAAGTGTTGTTTTAATTTTGTCTTTTTGCCCCAAAAGGCAAAATTAAAAGTCACACTTTATTTTAGTTGGCAATAAACAAATTTAATTTTTTTTCAAGTCAAGTCTGTTTTGCCTGTGACAGTAAATGTCTTGATCCATGAGATTTTTCATTTCATTTTCTCACCCCATCTCATTGAGGAGGGGGAATGAGAGAACACCTACATAGGTACCTTAGCAACCTACCAAGATCAGCCCATCACAGGAACTAAGATTCAATTTGGACTAAGAAATGATAAAATATTTTTTGTTATTTTAAGATAATGAAAATCTTGACATTATTAAGATTATAAAGATTAAGATTATAAAGTGAAATCCTTAAAATATTGTCTACAAGGGTTCCAGAGTATTTTTGTGCCTATTAGAGGCCAGTACACTTTTTATTATGCTCATATTATAAGAATGAAGGAATTATATAATTTAATTCCCTGAAATCCAATTTTTATATCATCTTAGTAGTAACATGTTAGTGTATACTTAGTAAAGGTACTGTCCTTGTTACATAGAAGTAAATGATACATATTTTTCTTGTTCTTTGTTTTTTCCCTCGTGGTTAGACAAAAGTAATTATTCACAAGAATTTTGTGTTGTATTTTGCAAACTTCAGCTACAATGTGAATATTCTAGTTTCAGCCATTTCTGTGTAAATCTCAGTTCTAATCAGTATCAAATTAGATTTCTATTTTCATTGTAGAAACAAAGGATGTAGTGGGAAGGGGGAGAAGTACCTGCTTCCAAAAAAAGGGAAAAAAGGGGGGAAAAAAAAGAAAAAACAATTAATAAAATAATTCTATAGTCAGTATACTGGAAAAAAATATTAAAAATAATTGTATAGGTTATTAAAATTATCTTTGTGTTATTTTGGTTTTCTAGTCTATGAAGAAAATTTGTCTTTTTGTGAGTTTAAGACCACTATGTTGCATTGTTATCTAGAAGTATGTTAAAGTTCTAATTTGTTGATAAAGACTTATGAAAGTTATGAGTTAGTAATGTAGGAAAGAGATTCCTATGAAATCAGAACTATATGTAAGTTAAATATTTAAAAGAATGAAGAAGTATTTATGTTTAGATTTTGGTTTGTGGTTCACCCCCAGCCCCCACCTCAGTTTTATGCTTTGGAGTAGAAATCTGTTCCTATGTTTGATGTCTTAACATCCGCAGATCTGAAAGAACAAGTGTAATGCTTTTGACTGAACAAAGCACAAATTAGGTATATATAATTGGCACACTATGTCTTTATAATTGGTTTATGTAAGCCATAGCTACAGATACAACTGTAGCAATAATATAATGACTACACAAAATGTCATTGTAAGAAGACCCCTATAATTCTCTTGGTGTTTTTTTGTTTTAAGCTGGATGCAAGAGAACTGAAATGCAAAGAATGGATCAGAAAAAAGTGTCAGAAGCCCAGTGTAGCTGTATTTGTCTGTTCTACCATAAGCCAGAAGACTGTTTCTTTTACAAATTAAGGATCTCCTCTTTCAAAAGCCACACTGCTGTTTTTACATACTGTCTCCCCATGCTACAAGTAAGAAATGGGAAAATCTTTGAGGCAGAGAAAACAATCCTCTAACAACAACAAAAAAAACCAAAACCTTGAGTTATATATTAAAGTGTTAAAAAAAAAAAAACCCAAACCTTATTGTTGGGACTAATTTTATGCTGTTTTGCCCAAACTGATTGGGAACTGGGTTAGTGGGCTAGTCTATGCTTTAATTTTCTTGACAGAAGGGAGCACTAGCTTGAAGACAATTTTGAGTTATTTGGAAAACAGTGAAATCACTCAACAAATCTGAGAGAACATATTTGTTATAAGTTTGAAGGCCAAGTGTTATCTTTGATTATTCTTCAGAAAGAATAGAAATTAGAAATTATTTTTCTTCAGAAAGAATAGAAATTAGAAGATTTAGAGGGAAGAAGTGGAAATATGGAAAGAAGAATGGACAGACAAGAACTGGAGATTATTAGAGCTTTTTTGGCAAAAGATGTAAGGGTTTGCATGGACAGCTTTTGGCAGTGCAGGGGCTACAGGAGTAGCTTCTGTGAGAAGCTGCTAGAAGCTTCTCCCATGTCCAGAAAGCCGATGCCAGCTGGCTCCAGAACAGACACACTGCTGACCAAGGCCAAGCCAAGCAGAGAAGGTAGTAGCACCTCTGTGATAACATATTTAAGAAAGAAAAGAATTTGTTGCACAGAGTTTTGTTGGCCAGAGTGGAGTGATAATATGTGAGAGGAACAGCTCTGTAGACACCAAGGTCAGTGGAGAAGGAGGGGAAGGAGGTACTGCTCTGATTCTGTTGGAAATAAATTCATTTAATTTCCCTAATTCAAGTCTGTTTTGCCCAGTATGGCATTTGGTGACTGATCTTTCCTGGTCCTCATCTCATGAACCCTTTTTCTCACATGGTCAATTGCAGAAGGGGAATGATAGAGCAGCATCCAGCTAGGGTCAACCTGCTACAGAGGGAGATAGTTTAATAAAATCCATGAGGGAGGTAGAAACACTGAAGGAATAGGATTAAAAACAGATGAGATATATTTGTGGAAGTATTTGTTTTACTGGCATAATGGTGTGACCTCAGAGGAACTTTAGTTACAGGTAAAAACTCTCAAAGCAGAAATGGGTTCATAAGATCCTTTGCATTAGGGGTTTTGTAACTGGGAGAATCTGGGTCATTTACCAGATATCTAACCTATATAATACTACTGATGTCAAATCAGCAAATCAAAATAAAGACTTTCACTCAGTTATTAAAGATATGTATAATGAATAAGTGTAAAATGGTATATAGAACCAGATGTTTATATGATATTAAATTGTGAAAATTTTTTCCTCATCACTATTCTAGGTTCATGAGTCTTTTTATCTGTTTATTGATCAAAATAATGAGACATTAAAAATAAAATCTGACTGATTATTCTAATAAAATTCCTAAATATAAACTTTTTGTTAATGTAGCCAGAATATCTCAGTATTCCTTTGCTGTGGTTTTTGGTTGGTTTTATAAATTTCTCACCTTAACACATTTATTTTACAGGCATTAGGCACTGTGTCATTTTGACCAAATTCTAGCCATTCTTTTAGATTCCTGTGCATTAACTTTTAGATTAACTGTGCATTAATTTTATACAGTTCAAAATTCGTCTTATAATTCCATTAATACACTTATTTAAAACATATTAAAATACAAATTTGATTATTGTCTGTCCATTTTTTTCACTAAAATATTATCAGAACTTTGAATTTTTGATGTAGAATGAAATTATGGATTATGAAAAGTGGTAGTCCCCTAAATTAGGGAAATGTCTTGTGTTTACACTGTGGTCTTCATAAGTTTCTCTGGACTTTTTCTCCAAGTGTGCAACTTCATTTCCTTCAGTTGGAACATCTAGACATGCACCATAGGAAAAGAGCTTGGCTGCAAGACAAAAGGCATCTCTACTAAGCTCTGAGAGCTCTGTAGTCTGAATGAAAGCTCCACTGAAAATAAAGAATCATTTGTGAAATACAATTCTTTTCTAGATTTTTATTTGATCCTGGAAAAGAATACATTAAGTACTTTATCTACCCTGATGATCAGCATTTTTTAATCTGTCTGTCCTGTAAGGCTGTGTCCAACTCTCAGACACAATTTTAATGTTATCTAACTATACATATACCTTTGCTTCCTTCCTTTGCACTCATGTGGCTGAAGGTTTTTGTGCTCGGATGAGCTGCATTTCTGAGAGAAACATGCACCCTGAAGCAAGAAATGTCTGTTTGTCCTTATTCTATCTTTCTGACTAAAACAACAACAAAGAATAGGCTCTTCACTTAGTATAGGGATAAGTATGCATCCTTTCATTGCTACTTTCTTTAAACAGTATGACCAATGGAAATTCATGAAGGAAAACAAAAGAAGACTTCAGTAAAAGAAAAAAATCTTATCAAGGAGTTATGTAAGTGTGTGCTTTCTGCAGAAATAGGAGTTTATTGACAACATTGTGACATGACATAAAAGAAAAAAGACACTACAAAACTGCATCACAGTAGACTGATAATCAATAACAACATAAATAAAAATGCAGCAGCTTGACCTACAATATAATATAGCATGCTGTTGCTCTTAAATTTTTATAGTCTAGATGCAGATCTAATTAAATTTTGAAGCTACAGCAGATGGAAACTTTTAGAAATCAGCAAATTCTGAACAAACTGAATTGTTGTGTGTAGAGACTGGGCCACCAGTCAGGATCCAGATATGTCAACTGGTCCAACTACACTGGCCCAGTGGCACAGGAGCAGGAATTCACTATTGTGTGTCTGAAGAATGTGAGTGTTGTAGAATGGAAATCACAGAACAGAAAATGTAGCATAAAAACATTAGAATGAAAACTGCTATCCACTGGTTCTTCCCACCCTATCTAATAACTTAATTTTACATCTTCCTATACTTGTCACTCTTCATAATGAATTTTTGTGTATGTTTGTAGTTAGAGAAATGAAAAACACATCTTTAAATTCCCCTGTGGCACACCCATTACCAGAAAAAACTATTCCTCAAAAAAAAAAAAAATTATGTTCCAATATGATGAAGTATTGAAAGGTAAATAACACCTAAACAACATGATAGAAACAGCAGATACATCAAATCATATAGGTTTGAACAGACTTTAAGATCACTGACTCCAATCACTAACCCACCACTGTCAAATCCATATTTAAATCATGTCCCTAAGTGCCACATCTATAGGTCTTTTAAATACTTTCAGGAATGGTGACAACCACTTTACTGTACAGCCTGTTGCAATGTTTGATAAAATGTTTGGTGAAGAAATTTTTCCTGTTATCCAATCTAAACCTCCCCTGGCACAACTTGTCACCATTTCCTCTTGTCCAATCGTTTGTTACTTGGGAAAGCAGACCAAACTCCACCTTAATACAGCCTTCCAGGCATGTCCCAGGTGAACCTGGTTTTATCCCTTTCCCACTTCAACTCTAGTTTAAAGCTTTTTTAATGAGATCTGCTAACTTGTGTGCAAAGATCAGTTTCCCTCTTTGAGACAGGTGTACTCCATCAGTTGCCAGCAGATTCAGTGTCCTGTAAACCTACCCATGATCAAAACCCCAAAATTCTGCTGTTTTTTCAACTAATGTTCAGCTAAATAGAGACAGAAATATCACAGATGAAGAGAATGTAATGTAAGAAAATATATTCCCAGTGCAGTAAACAGAAGAAATTTGGTGAGTTTAACAACTGATCTTCTCAAGGAGAGAATTAGGTATGTTTAATAAACTAGCAAAATTTTACAGCCTCCTTGCCCTGGCATTCTTCACACTTAAAAATAAAGAAGCTTAAACAAGTCTTCCTTGTCCTACATTTGCATGGCTCTTTCTTAGAGAAATTAGATTACACACTAGCTTGAAGTAAATTCATGCAGTTAATACATTTATCTTTAAAGAACCAGATGGTCAATTTAGTATATAAAGGCAGTTTAAAAATTTAAATCTTAAATGAATTCCAGTCACCATTATTTGTGATTTTGTGCCTTATAAATATTATTTTAGATATAAAATAAATTCAATTTGTTTGCTATGTATAATTGAACACAAACAATAAAAACCCAAACCCCAAAATGTGTATTTTGTTACATCCCTTCATGCTTCTTTCTTCTTTCCCCCTCTTGTAAATTTCTATAAACACTGTGCTTTACAACAAATTTGTTAGCAGCAATTTTATTGCATTCAGATTACCTCATTTGTTTGGTACAAGACAGTATGCCAGTCTTTCATTTTTTTCATTTGATTGATTCTTTTTAAAAGAAGAAAGAATGGAGAAGTGTTTGTCTGTCATTTGTCTGTCAGTGCCATTATGCTTTCACCTTTTTTCTTATTAACTTAGTTGAAATTGGTTTACCCTAAGAATACTTCATTAAAAAAAAAAAAGGTATCTATTTATTGAGCAGTTTTCAGTACTTAGTAGCAAACAGATTATCTTAGGATAATAAAAGGTGGTATATGAGCACTGGATAAGTAATTTGACAGGATTTAAGCACTATGATTTTAAGGGAACATTTTGAACTTCACAGAAGAAAAGTTCTTTAATGTATACTATTAAGATAATAATCTTCCTACATATTTTTGCTTTTTTGGTTATTTACCTTCCAAAATTTGACCTTGGTTGTTTTCTTTGGGCTATATTCCAAGAGACTGACTGAATTGAATTTTCTGTGTTCTGGCAGCCAAATGAATGGGGTATGGCGGGGAAAGAGAATTGTGTTCCAAATGGATCTCTTTTTTCTCAAAGAGAAAAATGAAGAGCTCAAAAGTATAAGAAAGGCAGAAAACAAAGCTAATTCGTTTTGTCCCTTAAAAAGAAATAGATTAGAAATGCATTTTAAATAAATCTCTCTGTCTCTGTGTCTTCTTTAGTCCCTCATAGTATCCTGATGCAGAGATCATCTATGTGTATTACAAATCTCAAAGGAATTTCTTTACCCTGTACTTTTAGTCAATTTGTCACAGCCACAGTCCCTCAGGAAAACCAAAGAAACATGAAATTCCTTCTGGAGATGATGGGTGCATCTGAGAGGCTCCATAATTATTCAGAAGGAGTAAGGGCTTGGCACTGCTTCTGCAGTATTCCTAAGTTAGGGGCATTTTTAGCAGAACTGCTCAGAAATTTTAAGGACTCAGGAAGTCAAATTTACAAATAAATTCCCTTATAAAACAAGATCTTAAATGTGCACAAATCTCAAATGGTGTAAATGAAGCCAAATGGCATAAATGCCTCACTTCTTGCTATTGTTGTTTCATGGGAAGAGTAGAAAAGGGAGTGTATCAGAGATCACACTGAAACAAGTAGAAATACAAGAAAAAAGAGAAATATTTTATTAAACTAATATCATAAAACTGCTTTTACAGAAACCATACATTAATTTTTCCCTTTTAAGGGAAACAAAATGCTACACAGTTGTCAGAAATACCATTATTCTTGGATTCGCTCTGTTGTTTTAAAATATATTTTGAGAAAAAAAGACATTATTTAGCCTTTTTCTTTTGATGCAATTTTCCTTCCTTGATTTAGCTGTTAAAATGCTAATTGTTTTTGTTTGTTATTCTTGTAGTAAGGCTTTCTAGTCTACTGAAGCTACCATTTATACCTGACATGCATTGCTTTCTCCCTGAATATCTCTCTGCATCAGATTCTAAATGAAACTTCTTCCTGGAAACACTCCACATTATTATGACAACTGTCAAATATAGCTAAAACAACAGAATTTCAGTTTTAAAAAGTCAACATAGAATTCGGTGCTCCTATTTTAGTCTCTCATGTTCCTAAACACCTGCTATTCAAAATTTTGTTGTTTAGGCCTCCTTATATTCCTATTAAATCAAATAACTGGGTAAGCAGTTCAATATAGTAGGAAGGGTATTACATTAGCAAATGTCAGTACTTGGTAAGATTCATTATTTTATGCTGTTCACCATTTGCTCAGTAGCAATGTTTTCTTCTATATTTGTTCTGTGTGCAGACAGTGTAGGCACAGTAAATGATCTGCAAAATATAGATTTTCTTTTGTCTTGATTGGTTGCTAGAGTGGAAGATTCCTTAAAAAGAAACTTCTAATACTGTACTTGTCAAAGTTGTGTAAAAAATAAAAGACTAAGTTAGAGAGAAAAATAAAACCCTGAGGGGCCAGAATGAAACTGAAAATGGATGAATGAGAACAGAAAATTATATTTTAAACCACTTTACAAGTTAGGGGGAAAAAAAAAGGAAAACCTCAAAGACTGAAAGCTAGAAAATTGAGTGAAAGAGAAAAAAAAACATTCTTTTTATTAAGACAGAAATATAAGGTGATGTATGAGGTAAACCTTCATAAGATTTGTAGATATAGAATCAATCTTGAGACTGGATCACTGCAGCCATTTCTTTGAACATATATACAACTAACGTTTGTTATTATTCTGGGTAGGCCTAAAGACAGAAAAGTGCATTTGACTGAAAAACTAGTAAAAGTAAGTCCAGCAGTACAACTGAAACAAAATGTTTTAAATGTGTACTTTTTCTGCCTCAAAATGAAAATGGAGTCTTCCTATCTGCAAATTCCTTGCAATGTGCTAAAAAGATTCACCTGGGGAAATGCACAAACCAAAGTATCTCACAAACAAAAAGCAAACAAGTTCTATTAGAGATTCCAGATTTGTCTAACAGCTAAGTGGCTGCTAGTATGTCTGAGATATTCTCTACACGCCTTGTGAACCTGAAAACTTCACCCTGCGCTTCCAAGAAGAATTAAAAACCACCATCAGTAAGCTCCATAGTATGGAAAACTAAAGCATAAAGACTTTTTTGTGTATTAATGTTGGTTTAGGATTACTGCAATTGTGAATTTTATATATACAACCTAGCTATTAAACAGAAAGACTCTACAACCTGCTTTAAATCACTATTTATATATGCTGTATGTAGATATGATTTCTGTCTTCAAAATGATTTTGGCAGTGAACATACAAAGGTCATACACATAATCACTTCTTTCAACTTTAAATATTTTCACAGTGATACTGTTTAGGGAGAGAAGTAACTACACTCAGAATCTGAGTACAGGAACCCAGTTTTTTGAGGCTCTGTCAGGTTTAGGGCCATGATCCCATTCCCTGGGGAACCTGTCCCAGTGCCCAACCAGATACAATACAATGTTTGGACTAGGCACTCTATGGGGAAATCTTACCATACAACATCAAGGAGAAAAGCACACAGAAAAGCACACCTGTATCAGAAAGTCTTGGCTTGGCCAGATTTTGGTAGCAGGGAGTGGCTTCCCCCATGAAGACTGACCAACAGCTGCCTCCAGGATGGACCTACCACAAGCCAGGACTGAGGCAATCAGAGAAGATATTTGATAACATACTGAAGAAGGAAAAAAAAATTACTGTACAGATGTAATTGTGCTCAGAGAAGAGTGAAGTTAGAATATGTGGGAGGAACAACTCTGCAGACACCAAAGTCAGTGAAGCGGAGGAGGGGGAGGTGCTTCAAACACTGGGTCTGAGTTTCCTCTGCAGCCCATGGTGAAGACCATAGTGGGACAGCTGTTCCCTGCAGCCCATGGAGGACCACAGAGATGGAGAGATTCACCTGAAGCACATGGAGGAGAGTTATGCTAGAGCACATGGAGGCCTGAAAGAAGGCCATGACACTGTGGGAAGCCCATGCTGGAGCAGGCTCCTGGCAAGGACCCACAGACTCATGGAGAGAGGAGCCCACGCTGGAGCAGGTTTGCTGGTAGGACTTGTGTGGAGGCCCCACATTAGAGCAGGCTGTGCCTGAAGGACTGCACCCTATGGAAAAGTGACCCACCTTGGACCACTTTTTGAAGATCTGTAGCCTGTAGGAAGGACTTAAACTGGAGAATTTTGTGGAGACCTGTCTCCTGTTGGATGGACCCCTTGCTGGAACAGCGCCTGCTCTCCCTGACCAGTGGGAAAAACAATGTGTAATGAACTGACCATAACTCCCACTCCTCATCTCCCTGCACCATTGAGGCAGAGAAGGTAGAGTGCAGGAAGGAGGGAGGGATGATGGGAAGGTGTTTTTCAGAATTTTTTTTTTTTTGCGTCTCATTTTCCTGCTCTGATTTTGATTGGTAATAAATTCAGAAATTTCCATCTCAGGCAGACCCAAGTTTGTGTCTTACTGCATTGTTCCTTCAGAAGTTGTCAGGGTGTTTGATGTCCCCCATGAAAACCAGGGCCTGTGACCGTGAGGTTGCTTCCATCTGTCTGTAAAAAGCCTTATCTACTTCCTCCTTCTGATCAGGTGGCTTGTAGCAAATACCCACAACAATGTCACCTTTGCCAGTCTACCCTTTAATCTTAACCCAGAAACTCTCAACTCACTCGTCATCTTCCCTGAGACAGAGCTCCATACATTCCAGGTGTTCTCTTACCTAAAGGGCATTTGCACCACCTCAGCCTTTCCATTTGTAGCTATCCATGGCAGCATTCGTAAATGTGTAAATGACAACATTTCAGTTCATGTGAGTTGTCCCACAATAGCTCTGTAACTGCGATGAGACCAAAGTCTTGCAATTGCACACAGATCTCCAAATCTTCCCGATGAATTACATTGAGGAACAAAGAAAGAAATATGCATGTGCTGTTTCTCCAAAAGGAAGGCACAGCTTCATCATCAGGGATGATCCCTGATGATTTGAATCAAAGTTCAGTTCTCTGCACGACACTTGTGGTTTAACCCCAGTAAGCAGTTCAGCCCCATGCAGCAGTGGGCAAGAGAATCAGAAGGGTAAAATGGAGAAAACCTGTGGATTGAGATAAATAGAGTTTGATAGGTAAAGCATAAACTGCATTAGCTTAGTTGTTGATGGGACAGTATGAGAAGCAGGAAAGGCCTCTGTAAACACTCATCAGCAATACATAAAACATGGGTTTGTTTTCAACATAATTTTCATCACAAATCTAAAGCATATTACATAAACTACTATGAAGAGAAGTAACTCTGTTCCAACCAAAACCAATATAAACACAAGCTCAAGCTTGTGACACATCTCCTGGGTTGCTTGTTTTCAGGAGTCTCTCTAACACACATCAGAACTTTATTTTGGCCCTGAGAAAATGTTAATTAAACTGATAAATCTCTACTGAACCATACTGGAGTTCATAATCAGTGTTTCATGAAGAGAGGGTGTGGGCAAGGAAAGAAAAAGTTGGTCACAGGAAAAATGTTTTGTATACAGTGTGATGTACTGGTTTTTTACTGTGTATTTTTATCAGTTTTTTGAATAAGCGCTTTTATTTGTTTTAAAATAAGACTCTAAAGAATGTTGTAAAACATCTGAGAGCCCTGTGGAACTTAATTCACATAGTAGGCTCACTACCCTACACTTCAGAACAGCAGATTTTGGACTCTTCAGGGACCTACTTGGCATAATACCATGGGATAGTGCTTGGGAAGGAAGAGGGGCCCAAAAAACCTGGTTAATATTCAGCAATCACCTCCTCAAAGCTCAGGAGTGATGCATCCCCACAAAGAAGAACTCAGGCAGAAATTCAGACATAAAAATTCAAAAATTACAAACTCAGACATAAAAAGGCCTATAGAAGATAGAAGCAAGGACAAGTAGCTTCGGAAGAATACAGAGAAATTGTCCAAGGAGTCAGGGATCAGGTTAGGAATTCTAAAGCCCTGATAGAATTGAATTGGGCCAGGGACATCAAGAGCCACAAGAAAAGCTTCCGTAGGAGGATTAGCGACAAAGGGAAAAATAGTGAAAAAGTGGGCCATCTCCAGAAGGAAATGGAAGATCTGGTTACTCGGGGTATGGAGAAGGTTGAGGTACTCAATGACTATTTTGCCCCGGTCTTCACCAGCAAGTGTTTCAGCCACAGTGCATGAATTGCAGAAGGTAAAGGCAGGGAGAAGATCAGGTTTGAGACCATCTCAACCTGAAGGTACACAAGGCAATGAGACCTGAGGAGATGCAAATGCAGGTCCTAAGGGAACTGCCGGAGGAAGTGGTTAAGACACTATCCACCATATTTGAGAAGTTGTGATAGTCTAGTGAAGTTTCCACTGACTGGAAAAGGGGAAATACAACTCCTATTTTTAAAAAGGTAAAATAGTAAGAACTGGGTAGCTACAGACCAGTCAGTCTCACCTCAGATCACTCTTGAGGACTAGTAATGTGTTAAATAATTTAGTCCAAGAAACAACAGTCAAAAAGGGGAATATTTATTTTTTTCTTTCGATTTGTAATAATGAGCACACATAAAGAAAGTCCAAGGAAAGAACATGAAACTCAAAACTCATTCAAATTTTTAAAATTGAAAGGTACCACTTGACTATTCCTAATTGGGCTGACTTCCTTTAAGCAGGGATGACAAACACTGTGGTCAGAGGTAATAAGCACATCTATCTTCTTTTGGTTTAATGGAAACTGAAAGTGTTCTCATCAATTGGGAGGAAAATATCTCAGAAACACACAAACAATAAAGAAAAAAAAAACAGAAGAAAGAATAAGTAGCAAGTATAGTTAAAATCACAATAACAACCTCACACATTTTACAAGATGTCATTCATTTATACCACATCTCAGGCTTATAAAAGTAATTATAATTATACCAATAATTTTTAATGCCAACAGCAACCTTTAAAAAGATTATATATAAATTCAAGTGTTGCATATCTAAAAGAATAAGTCAGCTTCCACTTGGAAAATGTAGACTAGATTTCAAATTTGATTGTATATAAATCATAAAAAAAATCTCATTCCTGTGTATAAGTATTCACAGGAGAGTTCCGTAATTGCTGCCAGATTTTTCCAAACCCAAGGAAGAGCTGATTTGGCTAAGTATAGCCCGAAGGGTGGAAACCACTGCTCTAGGCAAAAGACATGATGGATGTTCATCTGTTAGCTCAGTCTATGTGTGTGTGTGTGTGTGTGTGCAGCAGGCTGCACCGTTTTTAGCTGGGAGAAAAGTAAAACATAACATTTCCAGATACTTTATTTTTAGTCAATACTTAAGGGTTAGTTTCTAGGTTTAAAATTATTCAAAATACTTCTTATTTGTCAAAGAAGGAAAAATTATGCTAGATACCTATAAATTTACCCTCATCTGAATTCCAGTTTGCAAAAGATTTATATTTATTAATGTAAAGAAATAAATTATTATAAAAACGTCATAATAAAATTACTAAGACTCTTCATATCCAGTGACTTGTATTTAACTTTGTAAATTAGCTTGTCACTATAATTAAAACACTAAGTTATAAAGAAACTATAGAGTGAATTTCTTCAGTGAAATCTCAGTAAAAGCTACTATTTATAGGCAATAAGTCAAAGAAATCACAGATATGAAGGAAAAGTGTATCTGGTTTACTTTTGTATGGACATAAGTGTCCTTGCTGCAAATGCTTAGGAAAGCTTTCTTTACAAGTTGTGAATTTATGGGAATATTCACAAGTCAGTGAGATTACTTGTGCACCTAGTTAATGTTTTCAAATTTTTGTCAAAAGGTAAAGAAAAGGTGTGAAGAAAAATGGAATGAAGTATAAGATTGGTGTGTTTTTCCTGGAACAATAGAAGTTAACGAAATTTGTAAAAGGAAGCTGGGGGAGGGGGCTGTGTGTGTTTGTTTTCTTTTTCACTTCAACATCTTTCCCCCCCCCCCACCCCCCCGTGTATGAGTTA
>VWZF01007224.1:1171035-1185245 GCA_013396755.1 Sclerurus mexicanus | reverse complement strand
CCCCCCCTCGTGTATGAGTTAAGTTCAAATGAAATTTTAGCTTAGTTTTAACTGCCAGATTACTTGAATGGAAACAATGAATCCATTCATCTATTTCCATTTTTGATGGAAATAGGCTAACCTCAGTGAAAAATACATCTTTTCACAGTAAAAAAAACAATATCTGAGCACAATTTTATACATAAACACTGTTATGAATTACTGATAACAGTCCTTGATTATACATGTATCAAATATTCTTATAAAACATCTTCAAGTAACAATACTGATTTTAATTTGGATATATTATTGACGTTTGTTTGTTTATGCTTTCTATAGGCAATATGTTCAAGAGGGAAAAATATGTTATTTCATTTGCAAGGTCTGGGTTCTTGAAGTGAAAGTAGATGGTTCTATCTTAATTCTTACCAACTTTACTGGATTATGTATCTTTTTATTCTCTTAATTCGTCTTCTTATCTGATAACACGTACAATAATTACATGTATTAAACTTTCCTCGGTAATCCTAAAATTACTGAGGCAGTGTGTGGGTTCTGTAAAGTAGAAATAATGTATTACAGTTTTTTGTGTGTTTTATTCACCTTAGGGAAAAAGACAAAACTGTTTTAAAATTGTTTTATCTTTTTTAAAACGTGTCTGATTGTTTAAATAAAAGGAATAAATTTACACAAATTCTTCTTGATCACGAATCAGAATTTCTTAAAGTGAAACTATTCTGCTCTCAGAAAAAGACAGTGCAAAAGTTAGACATTTTTCTCCTTTTTACACCCATAAGTAGGTGTAAAAAGTGGCCTATCAGATGTTTGTCTATCTATGCCATGAACCTTTTTACTAATACCTTCTTTCCTATTTCAGTCTATTTGTATTTTGTAAATCTGAGCCACTCAACAGAGCAAGCCTTCATTAATTTCTTCCTGAAAACACATGCACTCAATCTGAACTTTTGTTGAAGACCATACAATGAGTTTTGTCTGCATCTTATAATTTAAAAAGGTGCTATTTTATGATTTAGTGGATTTTTTCAATCAGCATTTCTGTCACAGAATTTTCTTATTTCAAACTGATATTTTGTAGTAAAATTTTTCTTTGTAAGCTTAATTATTCTCAACAGTGTGTGTGGAAATGCAGTTTCAGTCTAGTTTATGTATGTATTCTGCATCCCAAGCATTCAATGTTGGCTGTTAAGGATTATACTGAAGTTTTTGCTCTACCACAATTTAGTTACAGAGGTGTAGAATTTAAAGAAGACTCTAGAAATTTTGAGTCTTCCCAGGCTACACAACACCTCAGTGAAGATTTTGATTATCTAAGTTTTGAATGCAGTTGTCAAGACTCTTCATTTCAAGAGTTCAAATAAAGATTTCAATGAAAAGAATCTATAACCATTGCCTTAGTCTTATTATTATCACAGGTTTTAATTCTATTTCACTATGCAATAATTTGAGCACTCTAAGGAGCGTAAGATAGTTCAGGGACATCAGGTTGCAGATCCAGCTTCTTATGCATGACAGAGTCACATCTCAGGTTACTCAAATTTTGATCCAGCTAGTTCTTAAAAACACCAAAGATGGAGACTTCACAACATCTTTGCACAGCCTGTTTCACTGTTTGACTGTGCACTGGCAGAAAAAGTTTCCCTCATTTCTGTTTATGTCTATTGTACCTTGTCCTACCACCACAGAGAACTGTGAACAGCACCATTGTCTTGACAACCTCATCATCATTTTGAAGATTAGAGCTGTCTCTTCTCCAGTCTGAACCATCCTGTCTCCTTCAGTCTCTCTTCACAGGGAAAGTGCTCCAGCTCCTGACCATACTGCTGACTCTCTGCTGAACTACCTCCAAACCACCAATGCCTTTGATTGACTGATGGCCCAAAATTTTACAGTGGACTTCACATAGTGAAATCTCACAAGTGCTGAAGAGGAAAGTATAATCACTCCCCCTTGACTTCTTAGTCATCCTCCTGTCAGAACAACTCAGGAACCTCTTGATCTTCTGTGCTGCATAAGCACACTGCTGGCTTATGCACAGCTTGCTGTCTGCCAGCACCACCAGGTCTTTCTCAGCAGAGCAGCTTCCCTGCTAGTTAAGTCCTAGCCTCTATTACTCTATGGGAGCTCTTCTATTACTCCATGGGAGCTCTTTATTCACAAGTGCAGGACTTGTCATTTACCCTTGTGAAATTTCATGACCAAAGATAATCAAATTTTTCCTTAGATTATTTTATTGCTCTTTTCCTTTATGGTTTTTTGTGGAGCTCTTGAAGAGAAACTATTTAGACTAAGATGCACAGTATTCAAAAAGGTAAATGATGCCAGTGTCTCTAAGCTGTGACTGCAGCACTAGATTTAAGTAAAGGAGCTCCTTATATGCACGGCAACATGATTTTTCTAAAGAAATCACAGAACTTCTGGACCCAAAATAGTAGCTGTGCTCTGTATAACATATATTTCCATTTCAGGAAATTTTTTTCCTGAAAATTTTTTCTGCATCATTACAGAGAAGATTTACTAACACAAGAGGGACACAGAGAAGTCAAGAAAATGATTCCTAGTTAATTATTAAAGAAATGAAAGCAGATAAATGAAATCGATTTTAAATATTTTATAGGATCAGGCAACATCATGACCTTGTGGTCACACTTTCTAAAATAATTTGTTAAAAAAATGGAAACTTACTATTCAGAACATAGAGTTTGTCATTATTTTTAAAGCCATTTCAGTTTAGTAGTAACATTTTACATCCTTAAATCAGACTTTTATATTTCCTGTAGTTTGCATGTTGTGGTAAAACTTGCTATAAATCTGCCTTAGGGCCAGAAAGAACAACATGTTCTGTTGTGTAGCAATATCTTTCAATGATGTTCTTGTCTCTTGTGAATTACCAACTCAGATAGCTAACCAGGGTCCTTTATTTTTCCTTCCTTTTGTTTGTTTGTTTGTTTGTTTGTTTGTTTGTTTTGGCTGGTTGGTTGGGTTTTTTTTGTTTGATTGTTTGGTTTTGGTTTGTTTCCTTTTTTGTTGTTGTTGTTTTTGTTTTATTTCTTACGATTACTTTTATCTTGGTTTAGTTAGTTCAATGTTAAGGTTTTAGGTATAGTATTCATTAGACTTTTAACAGAGTTGTCTTGCATATATATGCAATATATAAATATGTATATATGTAATAAAATTGTATATGTATACATTTATCTCTGTATATAATTAAATAAACATTTAAGCAGAAAGAAAATTAAAGAGAAATGTAATAAATCCCCCTGTAAAAGTACACATGGTGTTATCTAAAAATGATATTTTTACAATTTTGTATTTAAAACTTTATGATTCATCTTAATATCTCTGGATACCAGTAGAACTATTTTGGGTATTTGGGTAGTAGAACTATTATGGGTATTCCATAGAACTAGTTTGAGTATTTTTAGTTACATGTTTGTGCTACACTGGTAGTGTCCTCTAAAATAATAATAGGGGAATCTCTGACTCAGTGAAATCAGGTTTAACAGATATTTAATAATACAATATCACTATATCAGTTAACTAATCTAGAGATTTTTCTTACCCAAGAAACAACCTATTAAAACATATTATTATATTGAAATGTGTGTATTTTACTGAAGTTTTTACTTCTAGAACATAGTTAAACCATATGGAAAAAAAAAAAAAAGAAGAGCTGAACTTTATCACAGTATATATAAAAAGTGACAAAACTGACCATAGTTTTTTACAGGATAACCACACCATTCTTCTTACCAATTATTTTGGTCATAACTGCTCTAAATACATCTGCACTGACCACAAGGAAAGTGGTACATATGAGTATAGATATGTATATAGCTGGCACTCTTTAAACGCAGTGTGTCATCTGTAATGATACACTGCATTTGAATTACAAATGAAACATTCCCTTGCACTTCCATAATCCTATATTGCTATTTATACTATGAGGAAGTTTGTTGGTTACTCAGCATTACTGTTGAAAAGATGGCAATATTTTTTAGTTTTTATGACTTTTTAAAATTCCACTTACTGTTTTAAAATTAATTTTAGTATTTTTAAATACTGTTGTCAAATATGGCTCTGTTTCAAATTCAATGAATTAAATAGGAAAGTTCCACAGATTTCAGAGTCCTTTGGACCAGATCAATCAAAATATGATTTCCAAAAGATAAAGGTTTCTAGTGCAATCTGAAGACATTACTGAAACATCCTGACAACAATCCAAAATTCAATTTATTTTCTGTGTTTGATGTTGACTTCCTATACTTTAGGCAGATCACAGAGGACTAGTACAGAGAGCTTTCACTTCTGTTTGTGATATTTTTGACAGCTACTGTAAGTTATTGAAAATGCCACCTTAAACAGTGTGATGCTGTATGTTGGCTTTTTAATTTACAAAAGTTATTTTCAAAATGTTATATAAAATGGGTATTTAACTCCGATATTTAATGTAGATGTACTATTACCTCATGTTGCTCCAGCTTTCCATGTGCTCTTTTTTAGGCACAGTAATAGGGATTTTAAGTAACATGAGCAACAACAAAAAACATGGAAAATCGCAGAATCACACAGAATCACAGAATATTCTGAGTTGGAAGGGACCCACAAGAATTACTGAGTCCAGCTCCTAAGTGAATAGCCCATATGGGGATCAAACTCACAACTCTGATGGTATTAGCACCATACCCTAGCCAAAATACAAGCATATATATATATATATATATATATATATGCACATACAAACACACATGTGTGAATACATACATTCACACATCTGAAAATAAACAATGGGCTTTTTTATTGGAGCAATTTTTCCCCTGCACTTGAAATAGACAATGTGGTATCACTCATTAAATAATACATTTCAAATGAAAGGAAACACAATAGTCTCATAACACCATTAGTTCTGATAACTAATTAAAATAAACTTGCATACACATGCGGAAATTGTGTCATAGTTACTTTATATTTTATACCAGTGTTTCTTGTTCTTGGTCATTGATATTCTTTTATCATTTTTTCCCATAAGCAAAATACAATATTGACATACTGATACCTTAAGTGAGAGTGACATAATTTATAATAAACAAAATAAAACTAATAATAATATAATGTAATGAAACATAACATAATGAAACCTAACATATATATAATGTAATGTATCATATCACAATGTATAAAAAATATATTCTCAAGACTTTGAGGAGACAGGTTTTGCAGGTTTGTTTTGAGCTATAGCAGGTCTCCATAAAACAAAGTAATTAAATGTTGATTTCTAGTATCAAGAAAACTTTAAGATCAGTATTTAAAGAGTAAAAACTGGGAAATGAGAAATGACATGCACTGCTTTTACCTGTTAAAAAAAAATCTTCACTAACAACTGATAATCTGTCATAATCTGTTCTCAGCTATAGATCTTGGTGAACCTCCTTGGATATGGTTTTAGGATTGTTAATATTGAATTTAAAACTAAATAGTTCCTACACTGGTATGAATTTGATCTCAATCTGTTGTAGTCACAAAGCTATTGCATTACAGCATCTGGAAGTTAAAGAAGTTTTAGACCAACTGCAAGAAGACAGAAAATGCAAGATAGTGTTAGCAGGAGTACAGCATACCAATAATAGCTGATTCAACATCAAAACTTCCTGTTAACACACCACACTTTATTACAGTTGTTATTAAACAACTTTGACTTGACATGGTTATCAATGTTGAATTAGTGTTCTGTGTAAGCTAGCACTGGGATATGAGTGTCAAATATTCACTGTTTTCAAGCAACAGCCTAGTGGATTACACCGAACAATTTAATTTTTGGATAAGAAAGCTGATCTGATATTCTGTTTCACATTCAACCTCAGCATTAGCCCTTTTCTATCTGCTACAGAATGACTTCTGTATATGCAAAATCAACGTGGTTTGTCACTGCCACTTAACATATTATTTTGACCACACACTTCATATAACCATATTTCAACAGTGAACTTCATGTATTTCAACTTACATGTCAAGTAACATTTCCAAGGCTTCTAAATTTTTAGCATTTTAAATATCAATAATCTGTACCTCCTAATTCTTTCACCAGAGGAAGTTAATGAATTTTGTGTAACATTTACTCACTTTAATTAAGTCTAGGAAGTTTTTTATTGTAATACTGACAATGGGGAATTGTTGCTGACCTATGTTTTAAGCTGGATTTTTCATTCAGTATAAATTTAAAAAATTCATCTGATTACTCATGACTATTTCTTTAGACAAGGATATACATTTTTAATATCTCTGATAAAACTTTGTAGTTGCTAATATCATTTTCTTGCTTTGACTAATCTCTTTTTGACTTCTGTAGGTTCTCATTTCACCAACTACAAACAAAGAATGAGAAAGAAGCCTACACAGAAAAATTGTAAATCTAGGCAACATGTTTTTTTAATAGGCTTGTGACAAACTCAATTTGACACAGAAAACTCAATTCTGCTGAAATAAATGAGAGTTTTTCTTTTGATCCTAAAGAGGATAAATGAATACTTCCAGAAATATGGACCTGTAAGTATTATTTTTTTTTCCTGCATTGCTCTTACTGCTTTACGTTATTGACTTCTGTTTTCATATAATTAACTTGTCACAAGAAAACTGAGAAACAATCAAACACCTCTCCTGTCCCCTTCCTATTCTAAATTCACCATGCTTTTGTCACACATTCTCATTCCCACCTTAATGAGGTGTCAACAGATGGTGAAGGACGCTGAGGCCATAGCATAGAGATTTTCTTCTGCCTCTCCTCACTTCTTACTTGTTTTCCTCTGCTGCTCCTTTCTTCCATCTGGTCCTCTGCTCCAATACAGGTCACCCATGAATTTCAGTCACTCAGGGGAGGCACTATTGTGGTGTAGGTCACCTAAGGGCTGCAGTCCCTCAGGAGAGCCCTGCTCTGGCATGTAGGAATGGTACAAGGTGGCTCCTGTCTTCCTCCTTTACAGATGCCCTGCAGCCCTTGCTAATGAACCCCTTCCTTTTACATTCAATACAACATTGTTGGTTATTTTCAACTGCTTAATAGCTGATGCAACCAAATCACATCATTCTTTTAGTAGGAAAGGAAAAGGAAAACACAAGGTAGTTCTTTATTTTATTCTGGAACGCTGATGCTTTGAAAATATAATCAAACTTCTCATGCAAAACCTATTTGTTGGGTTGAGTTGAAAACTCTATACATCATCTGGTTTTCTACATAAAATACTGTAGACAGTTTCTTAACATATATTTTCCATTCACACTATAGACTACTGAAATCCTAGGAAAATATTTTTATATCTACTACCCACAAAGAACATGAAGAAAAATGCATAAAATGTTTAGATGTGTAAACACAGACCTCTTCTTACAATCAGCTGCTTAAAATAAGAGAAGACAAAATTATGTCTATATTCCTTGGGGATATATAAATACTTTTATGGGAACCATGTAGAAGGAGGCATGCATTTTGCTTAAGGCTGTGGGACTCTTGAAACCACACAAGGAATGTGGTTAGACTAACTCAGACCACTGACAGACTTGTAGCAGTGGATTAAAATCGAGCGGCTAAAACTGCTGTTGCCCTTAGCACTCCTCCATGCCCTCCTGACCAGTGCTGTTTCCCCAGAGGCAAGGATGTCTGATTTGTTTGTGAATAAGTAGAACCACCACAGCCTTCATCCTCTATTTTATTACTATAGTTTTGTTTAAGTTCTGCATGACAGACTGGAAACTGAGGTGATGCTGGAGTTCATTTGTGAGTGTACCAGATATATGTTTGTCATTGGGATGGAAAAGATGAGTGGGGGTTGTAGAACCTGCAGCTGATGTTACTTTATGTCTCTTAAGACCCCTGAGAGGAGGAATATCTTCTTTGACAATCGGAATTTAATTTTTTTTGTGAGGTATTTAGCACTTTCTGGTTGCTCAAAACAGAAAATAATTGAACTGTAAAGTAATTAGGAATTAATAAGGTTTCTGTGCCAGCAGATCTGAATCTAATTCATGATGTTAACAATAAAAAATTACCAAGATAAGACTGAAATACAATTCAATATAATGTTCTGAACAAAGAGGGGATTTAAATAGTAAGGAAAGTTAACAAATACCTGTTAATTTCATAAAACAGCTAGTACAAGTTATGATCACAGTCTCCCTCAGATGCACTTTGTACTTACAAGAACATTATGTAATTTTAGTATTCACGATATTGAGCTTAGTATGAGCTGGGCTGCATACAATATCAGTAACATTTCCATCACAGATCTTTGCTTTATTAAAACATGAACAGACAGAATAGAATCTCCCTGATTCTCGAAAAGTAGTGACTGCATTTCTAAAATGCCATGTAAGTCCTACTCACAGCCACTCATGAACAGTAAGGGCAGCTTAATTATCTAAATAGTAATTAGGAAATTAAACGGAGTTGAAAGCTTACAATCCTTTGAGACCTGGGAGTTGGAGAATATGGAAAAAAGTCAAAGGCTTATGTCTGATCATATCTTAAGGGGTATGTGGTAACATAAAACGTCAGAAGAAAGACTTATATTTTTTTCCCTCAAGATAATTAAGGGTATTTTACTTCTGCTGATATAAAAAAACCTTAAATGTTCCATGTAAGTGCAAGAAAACTTGAGGACCAAAGCCACTAAAAGGGACTTCAGATTTTATAATCATAAGCAAACACCAAAATGTTCAAAAATACCTTTAACTCCAGCTCCATAAAAACCAGTTATTTATCCTGTGTACTGTACATTCAATCATCTAAACTTGAATAATGTTTATTTGCAAAATAGGAAGAAAGGAAGAGCCCTATTAGGGAAGAATCTTAAATAGGACAAAAGACTGTAAGACAGCCAGAGATTCATAATAAATGTAACTATGACAATATTCTGAAGATAATGGTACAAAGGAAACCTTTAGTTAATATGGAATACATTGTGTGCAATATATGGAAACAGAAATATGATTTTGAAATTTCATCAACACAAAAATAATTTCAATAAGGAAGGCTATTTTTTGTGACATTTACAGAATACTTCAACAGCTATTAAGGAAGATTGTTGAACTACTTATTAAATAGTGCTTATTCACCAATGAGTAATTTAAATACAATTGTTATTTTATAATACAAACATATATCAATAATTTAAAACTTTTCTCATATGCCTACTACTGTAATCTTATATTAAACTTAATATTTGAATATGTGCTGAGACACAATCACACCATTGAAAGAAGTATTTATGTTCTGTGTGATGCCTCTTGAGAAAGGTCTTCTATTTCCATTGCCAAAATTTTGTGCGCTGAGACAAAGGTGATCACAGTATGTAGTTTAAACTTAATGTATCTTAATTAATGAAACAGAAATTAGCCTATTGGTGCATCCTCTACACCAATGACCGTTTAAAGGTCTCAGTTGTCTTCAGGACAAGACAGGGATCTTGAATGCTCAGTGGGAGTCACTGAAGCTGAGACAAGGAAATGTTAAATTTTTTGCACTGCATGTTTCAGAATCTTCACTGGATTTCTGACAACTGATTTTGGATGAAGAAACATAAATGTTTAGGATTCATGTTTCCTAACTGATGCAGGATGAGAAAGCAGTAACTGAAGTGACATCAGCTTTTTGGTATTGCAGCCTAGTGACAAAAAACAACTCTCTCCTGAGCATAGGAGAGAAAAGTTTAATTTCTTCTCCACTTCCATGTCTCTTGTACACTAAACATGCAAATTATAGAGTATGTTAAACACTAGTAGACCCATTTTTTAATATGAATGCAAAAGTTAGATTTGACAGTGCGGAACACAACCCTATCAAACCCTATCAAAAGTCCCTGTATAGGGTGCACATGACAAAGTTGTGGCGTGGGACAGAAGGTATGTGTTTGTCTCTGAAAGAAGAGGTCAGGACCTGCACTGTACTGATTCCAGTCTATTCCAGCCAGCTCTGCAATTTACCCACCACAGGACACAGCTGAGTCTGCCAGTGAAGCTGCTTGTTGGTTGACCCTGAGACTAGGTTAGAGCCTGGTGCTAATAACACCAAGATTGTGGACTTAATCCCTGTAGGGGCCATTCACTTAAAAGTTGGGCTTCATGATCCTTGGGGTCCCTTCCACCTCAGAATGTTCTGTGATTCTCAGAGCAGACATTACAGCCCATAGAGGGAAGGCCATGGATGTTCCATAATGGAACAAGCCAGGAGTGTGAGGAGGAAGGAGTGGCAGAGAGAAAGTTTTATGGACTAATACACCCCATTCCCCTTCCCTGCTGTGCAGCTTAGTTTGGGGGAGAATGGTGAAGCATTGAAAATGAAGGAATGATGCAAATTGGTAAGTTCTCTCCTTGACTTCATCTAGATACTCCTAGGCTTTCTTTAGCAAGAAATAATAGAATATATACACATGATATATTGACATTATAATAATATTGCCAACTCATTTGAGCTACTTAAATGGTCACTGAAGTAAACAGAAAGGCCCTGATTAATTCCAGGAGACTAATTTTACAGCTCAGAAAAGCAGTTCTGAGTTTAAGGTCCATGTTCTAAAAATGCAATTCCACTAAAAATTATAAATTTCAGATGATTATCAGAAATAAAACTGTGAAAACAAGATTAATAAAGCACTTTGCTTTAGAATAGCCAACAGTTTTATGCATGGAAATTATTCCTTTTTTTTTTCTTTTTTTTTTTAATTCCTGTCTATACAGAAAGGATTTACAGTTAAAGTTTTCACAGCTTCCTCACATTCTAGTTTTACAAATCTATCATTCTGTTTAATTCCAATAGAAGTATTAGGTATGTACAAAGTAGGTGTAACTGGCAAGAATGTTTACATTATTCATGGAGAGACTCAAGAATCCTAATGTCTTAGACTGGAAATATTGATTAAACAATGCATTGAACTTTGGTCCAGTATAGTTTTGAAAGGTTACACCTTCAGATCAGAAGCTCCAATAAATTTTGCATAATCTAAATTAAAATATCATAAAATATGTACACAACTATGTAAAAATCGATATTTAGAGAGTGCTTTTAAGTAGTTCTCAATCAAAGAATTATTTTGCTGGGGTTATGCAAAGCTTTGCATTTGTAAAAGTGTACAAAATGTACAAGGAAGACACAGTTTCATTTAGCACCTAAATGATGAAATAGAGAGTATAATTATTAAGGTTGCAGATGATAACAGTTGAGTGGGGAGAAAAAACACAAGGGAAAAGGACTAGAATTTAAAACTATTTTCATAAATGGAAGATATATTCTTAAAACTGTTGTACTATACTAATCAAAATGAATGAATTCAAGATAATATATTTAAGTTGCCAAGTGAATGAGGTTTTCAGCAACCTATCTAGTGGAAGGTGTCCCTGCCCATGACAGGGGGCATTGGAACTAAATGATTTTAAAGGTCCTTTTCAACCCAAACCATTCTTTAATTCTAAGACAGAGTAAATAACAGTCTATATAGAGAGTAATTAACTATCTAGATAGGTGCTGTGTATAAAAGGAATCTAAATATTTAACAGACTACTTTAGAATAGACTATTATAGTTGAAAGAGACCTACAATGATGATCTAGTCCACCTGCCTGACCAATTCAGGGCTGATCAAGGTGAAACATGTTGTTAAGGGTGTTGTCCAGATGCCTTAAACACTGAGAGGCTTGAGGCATCGATCTCCTAGGTGCAGAATCCAGCATTTGGTTTTAATAAATTTCATCCCATTAAACATTGCCCAGTGTTCCACTCTATCCAGATCACTCTGCAAGATCTCTTGTCCCTCAAGAGAGACAACAGCACCTGCCAGTTTGGTATCATCATCAAACTTGTTAATGCTGCAATCAACTCTTGCATCCAGCTCATTGATGAGTATGTTGAATAGGAATGGCCCCAGAATTGAACCCTGAGGAATGTCATTAGTGGTCCATCACTAGACAGATGTAGTTGTGTTCACCAAAACCCTTTGAGCTCTGCCCTTCAACTCTGCCCAGCACACCATGAACGTGGTGATCCCACAGTTGAGCTACTTGTCCAGACGGATGCTGTGAGGGACAGGATCAAAAACCTTACTAAAATCTACAAAAAACTATCCAAATTAAAGACAGATACACTATTTAAAAATTAATAAAAAAAAAATCCCTGAGTGTCTTTTAAGGAGACGGAGATAAGATCAGCAGTGATATAATGAGGTATTTTCTAGGTTACTGGCTCCTTGAGAATAGAACATCACAAAATAACAGATTCCACAGTTAAACCATTAAATTGTAAAATCCTGAGAGACAAGGAGGGAATGTTGTGCCAAATTTTGTCTCAATGTATTACAGTCATGTAAAAGTCCAAGTTATGAAATGATTAACTGATTCACCCTCCATACACAGCAGATGGAAATACTCTGATCCTGATTTGCTGCCTGGAAGACAGCTGAGGACATTGTTAACTTTCATCAACTAATTTCTTTTTCTTTTTTTTTTTTTTTGTAATATTACACACTGCTATGGTCACCTTTTGAAGTTTCACTTGTTCTATTCCAAAAACTTTTGATTGCTGGAGAGAATTTTTTCTGTGGCAGTATATTAATTGAGGTTGAAAGACACAGCTGTGATTCCCCCTAGAGAGTTACAAGCACCTTAGTTTACCTATACTTACTCAGATGTATAGAAATATGTAACATTATGTCTGATGTATTAGACTTCTTTTTAAAAAAGTGATAAAACATTTAAGCTCAGGTTCAGAATTAGCACCTCACCTAATTGCCTTCTCTCTAGTGTTTTTGATTGACAAGTGTGTGTGAAGGCTCAAACTTGAAATATAAGTTAACTGAATCTGGGTTTCAGGTTTTCTATTGCTTTCTAACTTCATTTTTGTATCAGAAAAAAAATCCAACCAACCAAACAACCGCAACCAATCAATAAAACCCAAATGCCCAAAACCAGTTTCTTTGCCTCAATTAATGCCAACAAACTATATGGACTAATACATTTTTCCAAAATGAAAGCTTTCATAATCTAGCCTCCATCTAACATCCAGTCAAAATCTCTTCACTATCCTATAGGCAGGGTCTCAGATTAGCTCAGTCCTGTCATAAGCTCAGTGTCCTCAGAAAAGCCAGGAGAAACTGTGCTTTCCTTCCTGTTATCCATTTTAGGATATTGTTAGCACCTGCTTCTTTGGAATTTGTATATGGATTTTGATAGCATTTAGCTCTGTTTTCAGGTTTTAAATGTGCTGGCATGTCTGTCATCGTTCAGTGAGCAGTGACTGCTGGCAACAATAAATGGATGAGAGACAGTACAAAATAATTGTGATACAAAAGACTGAAGATGAATTCATGGCACCTAAAGCTCCAAATTAAATGGCTCAAAATGAGGTATTAACATGAAATGCTGCCTCTGCTAATTTCTCAGGACAAGCTGCAGTTGCAGCTGTTTCTAACTAACAGGTGGAAATTATATCACTTCTTTGTGGGAGAACTGCCTGATGGTGTTTATCAGGAAAGATGGTACTGGGTCTTCCAGGTCCAATACTAAGTCCTAAAATATTTAAATTGTTAGCATGAATGTCAGAAAGCTGTTTGGTGAGGACAGGAACAAGTGGTAGTGGAGTAAAGGTAGGGGGAAGAGGAATCTACTCAGCAAAATTCAGATTTATTTTTTTTTTTCAGTATGAAAAGGATATAATTCCTGGTTTGTCTGAGAATAACTGAAGTCTTCCTCTGGAAGGATCAAGGGAAGAGTAAATTAAGATTTTCAGTGAAAATCAAAATAATTTTATAATTTAGAAACAAGCAACTGGTACAAAAGGGAATATGTTGTGTATACAGAGTGAAGAATTTGTTGTTTGAACTCTTAAAATCTAATCAAAATACAGCAGTTTTTCATTTACAACAATACTAATATTCATAGCCCAAATCACTATACAAAAACCTCATAAGTAAAATTGTTATACATTACATTAACACTAACATCCATGTTTCTCTGGTGTTCTGCTCACCTTCCCAACATTTTTCTCCATGTTCATCAAACAGATTGGAAATTTAGGGTTTTATGGCAAGTCAAACCCATTCAAATTTCTTTGATAAAAAGTGGTATTATATCTTGGAATAAATTTATGTTTTTTTCCTTAATATTACTGCTTTTGTTCTCTCTTGTTATCGGTTTCCCAGTTTCTCAGGCTTGCTTTTTTTTTTTTTTTTTTGA
>VWZF01007224.1:1151449-1171011 GCA_013396755.1 Sclerurus mexicanus | reverse complement strand
TTATGTGATGCTCAAGGTTGAACTTTCTGGTAATGACAGTGGCTTGTGTTTATAGTTTGATTCTCTGTCTGGTATCTGCACTCTTCCACAGCACATTTTATTATAAGGTCACACCTATACTCTTCTACAGCACATTGTATTCTGAGATTACATGCTGTTCAATCCAGTAAGAAGAACTACTTCTTCCTACAAGCTAAAACTAAACTATACTTTGCAAATAGCTGACAGTTAAAACTCGTTAAAATCAGCTCAGGCCAAGACAAGCCAAAAGAAGTCCTGAGACATGTACTGTCAGGTCAATATAAAGCCTTTGAGCTTGATGGGACTATGCTGTCAATTGTAATAACATACACTGAAAGAAATTTTGGTGTACTGTAGAACATGGGAGAAAATTATTTTTTCCAGTCTTCAAGTGTGAGGTGTGTAGCATTGACCTGTGTTCTTGAGTAGGAGGAGTAAGTGCCCAATACAAAATGTTTTGATAACAGATTTACGCTGATAGGATCAAAATAATTCATGAAATTGACCTCAGAACGTCACCTGAATCCAACATCCTGCTCAAAATGGGGTCAGATATGAGGCCAGACATGGGTGCTTAGGGCTTTATCCAATTTGGAATACAGTATATAGATGGGATATGTAAAAGCCTGCAGACATCAGGATAGAAGGTATTCAAGATGTTTAAGATGAACTACCCTCTGAAAGTGTCTGCCTTTTGTGATTAAGGAGAAACTTAGGTGGTTAACTGAGACTAGGTGCCTGATCTTTTCACAGCTTAAGATGAGTACTAACTCTTGCAGACACCTTTTTTGTCTTCTAATTTAGCACTTCTTGTCTTCTGAAAAGCAATGTGTTTAATCAATCTTTCCCAAAACCAATTTTTTCTCACTCTCACCTATACCTCAAAATTGCTCCTCTTGGCATACAGATCTAATGTGCTCCATATACATAAAGTCCGTCATTCAATTGCTGTACAATTGGCTTATTCATTTAAATAGCTTAGTAAACCCACAGTGGGGTCTCTTCTAATTTTTTTTTCATAGTACAATCATCCCCTCCATCTTTGGGCATCTTTGGGCAATAATCTCAAATTTTGTTTGTCTTTATTTTTCCTGTACCTAAGTTCCTCTTTTGCAATAAAACTAACATCTATTTATAAAGTTACTGTTTATGTGGAACATGATAAAAATCCAAAAGTATGTTGAATTTATCCTAAACGAACCTCTGCAGAAGGTCTTGAAGAAATAGCACCATGCCATTCTGGCATGCATCAGATTTTCTTCCATAGGGAGGATTATATACCTGAGGTTTTTAAAATGGCAAAAAGCTTGCAAGACAGAAGCTGCACAAATTTTTTGTAGTCTTGCATAATCGGGGGTTGTTCCTTTACACTTAGCTCAAATAAAAGGAAAAAAACCCCGACTTTTATTTTTAAAGTGAAAGTTGAAATGGTAATAGCAATAGTAACAGTATTAACACACAGTAGTTTACACATGCACACTAAATCTCAACAGTGAGAGTTACAAACCCCAGATTTTTTTCAAATACTTTTCTAGAGGAGTAGTCCACTCATCTTGATAGACTAAAAAGTACTCAGCACTATCACTAGCATAGTTATTGAAAAACATTATAGAAATTTGAAGACTTAGTTTAACTGTTGTTCCAAAAGACACAGAAAAACATTTAATGATTCTCATGTTTCTAGTGAAATATTACTGGACTATAGAGTATTGTGGGGCAAGCACATTTCTTCATGGAAGAGTTCGTGATTCAATAGTCTATCAGACAAATAGGAAAATGGGTTTAAACAATAATGCTTTGCTTATTTCTATAGTATTTGTTTTCTGGTTAATCAAGGTGATCCTTTTCAGTTCTCCTGAATAAGTTGATTGAGACAATGAGGAACAAACATAGTAATTACACACAGATTATTCCCTGGATGAATCTCATGGCCTACATAACTTAGATATGCATGATGGGTTGACCCTCACCAGCAGCTAAGCACTCAACCTGCCTTTTATTGACTCACTCACTCAGTCACTCACTCATTCAAACTCATCCCACTCTGGGAATGGGAAGACAAATAAAAGATTATGAACAGACCCATGCATCAAGGTAATGCCAGTTTAATCAGAAAAACAAAAGCTGCAAGCACAAGCAAAACAAGGAATTAATTTATTACTTCCCATTGGCAGATAGATTCTTACCCATTTCAAGGAAAGTAGGCCCTCAGCACATGTAATAATTACTTCAGAAAAGAAACACCATAGCAAACACAGAAATGCTCCTCCTTCATTCCACTGACTTCTACTATTTAGCATGATGTGATATGGTATGGACTATCCCTTTGGTCAGCTCCGGTCAGCTGTGCTGACTGTGCCCCTCCCAGTCTCCTGCTGACACCCAATCAACTCACTTTATGGGGACAATGTGGGTGAGGAGAGACATAGAGGAAGTCTTGATAGTTTGCAAGCATTGTTCAGCAGCAGCCAAAACTCTGGTGTGTTATTAGCATTCTTTCAGACCCAAAAGCAAAAGATGGTGTAGTGGGTTGACCCTGACTGGATGCCAGGCACCCACCTATACTGTTCTATCGCTCCCCTCCACAAGTGGACAGGGGAGAGAAACTATAACAGACTCATGAGTGGAGATAAGGATATATTCTCACTCTGCTTTTCTCTGGCCACAATTACATCTGTGCAATAACTTTTTTATCTCCTTAAATATGTTATGACAGAGGCATTACTACCATGCCTGACTGGCCCAGACTTGCCCAGCAGCAGGTCTGTCCTGGAGCCAACTGGCATTGGCCCTGTTAGACTTGGAGGAAACTTCTGGTAGCCTCTGACAGAAGCTACCCTTGTAGCCCCGACACTCCCAAAGCCTGGCCATGCAAGCCCCATACACATGGCACCATGCAGGCTGCCAATGAAGAGAGTTAATTTCCTAACTTCATCCCAGCCAGACCTAGAACAGTATGATTACAGAGGAAAATCAATAGGAGACTGGAATACTAAACTATAGGCATCACCTATAACAGGTGAGAAAATTAACTTTTAGACCATTCTTTCTTTCACATCTGCATTCAGATCACTTATTTTCTACTTAAGTGTTCTATGTTAAAACACCAGAAATTCCTTTTTTTCTTGTAGATACATGAAAACCATCATTAGGCAATGAGAACATCTACGTTTTTATTTGGCAAGTATTTCTTAAAGCTGTGCTGTTTGCATCCTTAAGCAGATATGAATTCTGAGACCTGAAGAAAAAAAAATCCCATAATACAGTTACAAGATGATTCAAAATAGCAATTCTGATTTTGGTTTTGGTTCCAGTATGTTATTGACTTGTGCATTACAAAGGCAAAAGATTTCTTACACTTGCCTTTCTGCCACTTGCAATCCTGCATGCCCTGCTTAAATAGAACAGGGCATAGAAACAGTGTATTAACTATTTTTAACTAATTTAAAATATTATTTGACTTTAATAGAGATTTCTCAATGTATAGTAACAGCTCTCTGAACATTTGAACATCTGAAAGGCCTATTCCACTGTTAGAAAACACTTCCAAGATATAAACTGAATTTGGGCTACATTGAAATTAATTTCTTATCAAGGCATTTAAAAAGAGTAATATTTATGTATTATATTCTATTTTCATCTGGAATTTACATGGAATCAAAACTATATAACTTCTTTTATATAAAAAATATATCTATCAATTCAGATAATCCTCATGCTAAAAGTTGCAATCTATTAATATTGTACACTGGGACTATGTAGTTACTTGAGAAAAGCGATCTGCTTTGCATTAATTTCAAAATATGATTGCATAAAAGTATTTCTAACCGTCAAATAAAACATTGTTTGGGGACATAACTTCTATTTAAATTGGAATGACAAGCTTGATGCTTTGTTGTATCTGGTCTTAATCCTTATGGCATACATAAGATGTTCAGCCTCATAGAATTGAAACGTTGTCATCACTGGGTGTCTTGACTCAGTAATACTATCAAGATAATGTCATTAAGATGTTGTAGCTAAAATTACTTGAAAACAAAGTATACAAACCAATATTTTTTTAATTTCTAGTAAAGCTTCAAAACAAAAGTTCAGATTAATTTTTGATTCAAAAGATTAATACTATTTTGGATATGAATTAGGGCATCAGACCTTAGAATAATAATTAAAGTTTAATTCAAGATAAATTTTTAAGAAGTTATGGTTTAAACTATTTGCTAGTTCAATTTTAGTTTGACTTCTTGCCAGACAGAATTTTTAATAACCTTTAAACATTTAAAAGTTGTTCACTCAGATGTATATGAAGTATAGAAAGGATAACAACATGATTCTGTTTACATTAATTTAAATTTATGTGAAACTCAAGAAAAGCCAGGAACGTAGAGCTATGTATTTTTCTTGTAGTGAATTCACAGCCTCACCCTTGGACAACAATTTATCCTGACTGCAAATAGGACAGTTTTCACATATCTCCTTTTCTCAGCAGGATTACTTATTGAGAGTTCTGATATTCTCTGTTCTGTTAGTTGAGAATTTAATCTCAAACAGACTTCGTAGTAAAGCAAAAAAAAGACCAACACTATCAACATAGCCAAAAAACTGCAAAACCTGGCATCTATGTTGAGAATACCCACTCCCAGAAAATTATTATTTAACTATTGAATGAAGATCCTCCTTATCTCTAGAAGCAGAGATTCTTTAGCCAGGCTTTTAACAACTTTACTAATAATACCTTTAAAAAGCTTTGCACTTTCAGCCTATATTCACAATTAGCAGTCTCTCAGGCAGCCTTGAGAAAACAAGACATTTTCAGAATGCCTTCATCCTGGGGGAAAGAAAAAAAAAAAGTCTGGAATGACCTAATTAAACTGCATCTCAGTAGCTCAGAGGCAGCATTCTTGCAGAAAAATTGGAAGCCCTACACAGAGTGTGTCAGTGTGGTTCACCCCCCATCCATTCCTTCTCTGCTTAATCAATAGCCACCAGTGGTGGTCGTGATGGCTGCATCTGGCTTTAGTTGGACTCTGGGAAGACAGATAACAACACAATAGCTAGGGGCCATAAATCTTGCTCAACAACTGAGAGCTAGTTGAGCATGCACCAAATGAAATATGGCTGGTATGCAAATAATGAGTCATTATTCCATCATCTTACTCCATAAACAGTGGATAGCCCAAGGCCCGCTGAGCTCTCCTGCATGGCAGCAGGCTGCATGCCAGTATCTCCTATCTCCTCTTGTCTAGGGACAACCTCTCAAGGTTACTCCTTCAGTCTGAGAGAATACTTATCACATCAAATACTCATAAGTGAATTGGGAATAAACATGCTGAAACTCTGAAATCTTAGCTAAGTGATTGTATGGATTGTACGGGTTGTCTAGTACGGATTGTACTAGATCTTAAATTTTCCTCAGAAAGAAGTTTAAAATACGAGGAAATGCTTTCTGAACCTCATGAGTCAATATGAGGGTCCCCCTGCAGTTTTGTCTGACCCTGTCATCCATGCAGTAAATAATCAAGTGTACGTTCCCATCAGATATTGTTAAACCAGTGTTACACTTACTATCCACCTTTCTTAAATTTCCATTTTATGTAAATAAACAAATTGTTCCAAGAGCGGTGATGAATTAAGTTAAATCCAGATGAAGACCAGTCATACATAGTGTTTCCCAGAGCTCAGTACTGGGGTCAGTTCTGTTGGATGTCTTTATCAACAAGCTGGACAAGGGGGTTGATTGCACCCTTAGGAGGCTCCCAGATGACACCAAGTCAGGCAGGAATGCTGATCTGCTTGAGAGTAGGAGAGTTCCACAGAGGGATCTGAACAAGCTGGATCAATGGCCTGAGGCCAATTGTTTGAGATTCTACAACAGGTGCTGAGTTCTGCCCTTGGGTCGTAACAACCCCACAGAACATTACAGGTTTGAGGCAGAGTGGTTGCAAAGATGACCAATAAAAAAGGACCTGTGCTGGTTGACAGATGCTGAACACAAGGTAGCAATGTGCCCAGGTGGCCAAGAAGGCCAATGGCATCCTGTATTGTATGGCCAGCTGGCCATACTGTATAGTGTGGCCAGCTGGACTGGGGAAGTGATCATCCCCCTGCACTTGGCACTGGTGAGACCACACCTAGAATCCTGTGCTTTGTTTTGGGCCCATCACTACTAGAAAGGCAGTGAGGTGCTGGAGTGTGCCCAAAGGGTAACAAAGCTCATGAAAGGTCTGGAGCACAAGTCTTATGGGGAGCAGCTGAGGGAGCTGGGATTGTTTAGCCTGGAGAAAAGAAGGCTTGAGAGACCTCATAGCTCTTTAAAACTGCCTGAAAGAAGGCTGTACTCAGGTGGGGGTTGGTCTCTTCTTCCAAATAACAAGGACAAGAGGAAATTACCTCAAGTTGCATCAGGAGAGGTTTAGGTTGGATATTAGGAAAAAATTCATCAGCACAAGAGTTGTCAAGCATTGGAACATGCTGCCCCGGGAAGTGGTGAAATCACCATCCCTGGAAGTGTTCAAAAAACATGGATTTGGCACTTGTGGACACGGTTTACTGGTGGACCTGGCAGTGTCAGGTGTATGGTTGGACTCAATGATCTTAGAAATCTTTTCCAACCTAAATGATTCTATGATTTCCATAAAAAAACCCAAATAAATTTCAATTAAAGTAGTAGAACAGGATTGATTTTAATTGAAAAAAAAATCAACTAATGATATTTCCTTCTTCAGTTAAATTATAAGTTTGATTGATAAAAGTGGGACATAAATGTAATGCAGTAGAATGTGTACTAAGGATTTGACAAGAAATTGATTGCCATACTAATGTGAAATAAATTAGTAGCAGCATACAATGCAAATAAAATACAAAAAGGAAGAAAATCAGTAATTTCACTGATATTGAACATTTTCAATAAAGAAATCTTACAAATTCATGGGAAAACTCATAATGGAATTCTTCTGGAAATATGATATTGAGACACTAGTTATAATTTTCTTTAGTGTAGAATTTTCATCAGGGCACTAATATGATTTATTTATGATAAACTGCAGCTATGTCAGGAAATTTGTATCAAACAACAAGTGATCCCTTTAAAACTAGCATTGTTGTCAACAAGTGCAAAGGTAAATCAAAAGTAAATGGAAAAAATGCATAGTAAGGGTTTATAAATTAGAAAACAATCACACTGAGAAGGATTCAAGAACATAGTGTATAGCCAGCACGAACTTCATATACTAAGGTATCAAAATGGCTTAGATCTATGTGGAGGTTTGGGTTGGCTCCCTGCCAAACCCAACAGCCGACCACACAGATTCCACCCCCCTCCCTCCCAAGAGAAAAGGGAAAATAAAACCAAAAGAGAATTGTAGTGAAAGTATATATATATTCACATATATTACAATTATATACAATCAAACACTATGAATTTACAGAATAAGACCCCCAAACAACTCCAAAAGGGAAAAGGGGAAAGGGAAATGGGACAAAAATAGGTAAAACCAAAACAAAACAGATACACACACATTCATAATCTCAGGGAAAAGCTCAATAAGTAACTAATACAATAAATTCTCTCCAAAAGTCTTCTTAAGAGAAGCAGTAGAAATCCCCACCTCCGAACAACTGAGGCACCAGCTTCTCTGATAGGCCTCAGCTCACATAGATAAGAGCTAAGCCAACACAGAGACCTGATGTTCTCCCCAGCAGACAAAAGGAAGAGAAAGAGAGAGAGGGAGGAAACTCCCCATCTTATATACTCCTGATTACGTGAAGGAATGGTGTGGAATACTTCCTTAGTTATAACCTGGTTACCAAGGAAGGCCCAGACCAAAACCAAGAAAACTAAACCACCACAATCTATAAAGCCAGTTATCAATCATATGTTGCAATGTAGTTAAGTAGTTATATAGTTAAGTAGTAGTATATGTAGTTAAGTAGTTATTATAGTTAAGTAATTAGAAATTTTGTCTTAGACTAACAAAAATTTACATCATCTAAGTCCAGTAAGAACATATCCAAAAAGGCAAAAAGTTGAGCAACCAAAATTCATTTAAATTGTGTAAAACATTGATAATTCTGAACATTGAGATTGATAAGCATCTTAGCTTGCCAGAAAGAATTGAGAAATAAATTAATTATTACACCATACTAAGAAGTTTTACTGGTACTTACAGGGCAAGTGCTCGGGACCTTTCCCAGACAGGAGAAACTCTGCTGAGCAGCTTATTTATGTCTAAACATAAGAAGGTTGACCAGGATTAACCAGCATGTTACAATGCTTAACAAACCTGATTGCCCTCTACAGTGGGACAACTGGCTGGATAGATGAGGCAAAAGCAGTGGATCTTGTTTACCTTGACTTCAGCAAGGCTTTTGCTACTATGATATCCTCAGAGATAAGCTCAGGAAGTATGAGCTGAATAAGTGGATGGTGAGGTGGATTGAGAATTGGCCGAATGGCAGGTCTCACAGGGATGTGATCAGTGGCACAGGGTCTAGTTGGAGGCCTACAACTAGTGGTGTCACCCAAGGGTCAACACTGGCCCCAGTACTGCTTAATTTATTTCTCAAGGACTTGGATGAAGGTGTAGATGCCTCCCCAGCAAGTCTGCTGATGAGGGGGAGCTGGGAAGAGCAGCAGATACCCCAGAGGACTGTGGAGCACTTCACAGGGACCTCCACAGGTTGGATAGAAGGGCAGAGAGGAACTTTATGAAATTCAGAAAAGGATTCTCCATCTGAGGAAGAATAACTCCATGAACCAAGACAGGTTAGGAGCTGACCTGCTGGAAAGCAGCTCTGCAGAGTTGGACCAGGGGTCCTGGTGGACAACAAGCTGTCCATGAGCCAGTAGTGTGCCCAAGAAGGCCAATGGTATCCTGGGGTGCATGAGGAAGAGCATTGCCAGCAGGTTGAGGGAGGAGATCCTGCCCCCCTACTCAGCCCTTGTGAGGTGCACCTGCAGTGCTGTGTCCAATTCTGGGCGCTTCAGTACAAGAGAGACATGGAGCTCCTGGAGTGGGTCTAGTAAGGGGCAACAAAGATGATTAAGACATTAGAGCATTTCTCTTATGAGGAAAGGCTAAGGGGGCTGCACTTGTTTAGACTCAACAAGAGAAGACTGAGAGGGCACCTTGTGTAGAAGTATTTGAAGGGAGGGTGCCAATAGGATGGAGTCAGGCTCTCCTTGGTGGTGTCAAGCAATAGGAAAAGAGGCAACAGGCAGAAACTGATGCATAGGAAGTTTCACCTAAACATGAGAAACAACTTCTTTAATGTGAGTGGGACAGCATTGGCATGGGTTTCCCAGAGACGTGGAGTCTTGTTCTCTGAAGATGTTCAAAAACCCTCTGTACACAAACCTGAGTAATGTGCCGTAGGGGACCCTGCTTAAGCAGAGAGGTTGGACTAGGTGACCTCCTGTTGTCCCTTCAAACCTTACCCGTTTTGCGATTCTGTGTTTCTGTGATTCTCTCTTGTATTGTAAGGTCCAGAACTAGAAGCAGAACTCCCGTTCTGTGATCTCAAAAATGTTGAGGAGAGGGGAATATTGACTCCCCTCAGCCTCCTGGCTATGCTTTTACTGCACACACTGCTACATTATGCCCAAATTTCCACATACCAAAGAGAAGAAGGAGAAAAATTATGTGAATTAAACTTAGATTTTGGTCACATTTTATTTAAAACTAAACAAACAAAACACACACACAAAATTCAAACAAACCAAAGCAACTTATACCAACAGAGTTCAAGTTTTATGATATTTTAGGGAAAGCCAAAGTTTCAAAATCCTCAATAATTACCCAGGGCCATCTGTCTTAGTTGTTGAAGACACAGTAAGTTGGCAGTTCTCAGCATGAATTCTCATTGAGATGATCGTTATGCTTGATGGACTGTTTTGATTCACCAGTTTAAGAAAGACATTGAACAACTGGACAGGGTCCAACAAAGGGCTGCCAATATGATTAGATGGTTGAATGACTTGGCATATGAAGAGAGGTTGAGGAAATTGAGTTTTTTCAACCTAGAGCAGAGAAGGCTAGAAGGGAGCTCCTAATCACTGTCTCTGAGTAGCTAAAAGGGAATTACAAAGAACTTACAGAGGTAGTCTTCTCACTAGGCTGCAAGGTGACAGGACAAGAGATGACAGGCACAAGCTGCTTCAGGGAAAATTCTACCTAAATACAAGAGGTAAAAAATTTCTCATCATCTGAAGAGTCAAACATTAAATAACTTTTCACAAAGAAGAAGCAGAAATTTTGTCACTGGAGTCGTTCAAGTTTCAGCTTGATAGGGCCCTTGGGTAAACTTGGCTCTACTTTTACAAGAGGTTTGGGACCAGAGGATGTGCAGAACTTTCTTGTAATCTATACTTTCTCATGACTCTATGACTGTTTTGATGATGAGAGTTTTATGGCATCAATGTGTAAACAGAAAGTAGCACTGTGAAACATTTTGTAGATTAATGAAGTGTTTAAAAAAGATTTTTTCCCTCGCTGCTGGAAAAATTAAAAATTTGTCTCCACGTAACTTTTGATGCCAAAATACTGGGAATATAAATCACAGAAAAAGCAATTTAAACAATGTAGTGATAATGTTTGTTATTTACTAAGCTGGTCTAGAAGGAAATCAGAAATCTTTTTGAAGTTCAAGTTTGGTATCTCCTGCTCTAGTAGTGAGAATAGTAGCCTTGAGTCAGCGGGTAGAAAGGCCACATATCTGAGATGACTTTCCAGGGAAGTGGGTATTGACAAGGCAGTTGGAAGAAGGACACAAGTCCTTAGCCTCTGCAGACAACTCCCATCTAGTATGAAGGAAAGGTGTTCTTCAAGGAAGATGTTACATGCCAAGGTGGTAAGTGGACCACAATGGAGAAAGGCATCCAGTACCTGAGGGAATTAGACAAAATATAAATATAGGGAGGCCTGGCAGATTGACTGTATCACACTCCAAAAAATACACCAATGAAAGCACCATGAGCTTACAATGGTGGAAGCAACCACTGGATGGAAAGATATTCTGTGCCCCGTACCACTGCCCGAAATATTATCCTGGGCCTTGGAAAGCAATACTTATTTCCAAAGCAGTTTCATAAACAATTGGGCCAAAGATCTTGGATTGAGTGGGTGTATCACATCTCTTGTAATGCATCAACCTCTGAAGAAATTGACCAAAACAATGTACTGTTAAAGACTACACTGAAAGTAATGGGTCATAGGACATTTAAACTTTTGGATACAGATTTATCAAAAGCCACCTGGTTAGTCAACACCAGAGGATCTGCCAATCAGGCCGACCCTGTCCAATCAAAACTTTTATTGCCATTACCCACAGTATAGAGACAAAAAATTTACTACTTCTACAGCTTTGATCAACACTAGAACTCTTGTACTGAAGAACTATGTCATAAATATCAATTAATTTGAAGACTTACTTTCAAAGGAGAGAACTGAAATGTGTTATAGCAAAGCCCAGAAATATTGTGATCCCTAGTCTCCTGTTTGGCAAGAGAAGAATGGTTCCAGCTATTTTTATGAAGGTGGTCTGGTTCCAAGAAATTGAAAAAGTTGTATCTTCTTGATCAAAAAATGCTGATTATTAGGGTCTCTGTTGGATTGTGTGCTTCTGCAGTGGGTTATGCTGAAGAGAACAGCCTGGAAAAGGACTACTTAGCAAAACATGAAAGCTTTGGACCAAAACCTTGGGTATTTATGTATTGTTTAATTTTATGTTGTAGATAGCTTTCCTTGTTTTCCACTCCCCTGGGAATAGTTAATTAATGTAAATGTGTACAGACCAAAGGAGAAAATTAAAATTACTCTTAGAAGTGAAATCATCTAGGCAGGAAAAGGCAGCAAGTTGAAATTCATTAGACATAGGTTTAGCTAACTAAGAATTAGGTTCTCAGTCTAAAATAATGTAGTTTTCTCTATAGTCAGTGGAAAGTCTGGAAGACTATTTCACTTCATGTACTTAGATATTTATCTTAGCTTCAGATTGAAAGCATAGATTTATATCTATTTACAATAGAGAAAATCAGACTTGACAGTAACTTTTAAAAGGCTTCACTTACATATCAAGAAACACATACTTCAAGACCTACGAAATCATTAAATTACCTTTCTTTACAATAACAAAACTTGAAAATTTGGTTTTGAAGATTTGAACCTGCATTTTTGTCTTGCTCTAAAAAAACCTCATCTGTTTCATCTGACAACTTTAAATTTCAGTACATTTCTAAAACCAATTCCATAGTTAAAAACAAACAAACAAACAAACAAACAAACAAACCTCTGAAACAAACAATGTCCCCCAAGAGATTGTAGATTAAAATCACCAGGAAAAAAAGATTTGCAAGAATTTTCATCTAATTACAATGATACTGTTTAGTATTGAACTATTTCCTCATGAATATTAGAAAACCATTTTGCTAGGAGTTGATTCGGTAAAACACAATGTTCAGAAAAGACAGTATGAGACTGCAGATGATATAATGCATTCATTATATGGATGAAAAAGGAATGTAAATGGAGAACAGCTTGTTTCTGTTTTGGGTTATTTTATTCTCAATTCAATCTTATATTGCAGATATCTGTATGTGGAGTCTGAAGCTTTAAGAACATTTGAAATGGACAAAGTTGTTCAAATATTTGCATACTAAAAGTTAGAAAGCTTGACAGTCATGGATATTTATTTTATAACAGAACTAGCAGGCAGTAGATATCATTATTATGTCATTGTTTTTAACTGTCTCTGGAACAAAAGAACAACATGGCAAAGCTACAAAGAGAAATTGGAGCCTGAGGAGGTATTGCTACTGTGGAAATATTGTCATAAATTTCAGTTCCAGTTTTCTATTTAGTATTTAATATCTTTCAGAGTATGTTCAAAGAACAACATTTCTCAAAGGCAACTTTTGAAAGCAATTTTGGATATTGTTGGTCTTGAGAGTCCAGTGTTAGGTGGCTTGCAGGAAACCTGGATTTCAATGACCTGGTGAAAAGCTTGTTTCCAATAGTCCTCAGCTTTAAAAACTAAACTCAGAATCATACTTTAAAAACATTTGTATATAGCTAAACATCTGGTTCGATTTTTGGAGGAGTCAAATGCCTAGGTATTTCTAAAAAAGTTCACTCGTCCTCTCTGCATCATTAAATACTTGCTTGTATAAAATGCTCCTCTGGGACTAGGAGCATATTTTAAAATTAGTACATGTATTTATAATGTAACTACTTTCTCTTTATCTACCCATGCTGAATACCCCAAATAATGGCATTTAAGCCTCTACTTTACAGTCTAGCTGCCAAAGGATTTGGTGTGGTTTGATCAGTTTTTCAGCATGTGGTCATTTCTGCAATATTTCATGCTTGTCTGTATACTTTCTCTACAAACAATGTGATTTGTTTAATTAGTTACATGGTCAGGGAGAGTGCCTTCCATCTTGTGTTACAATTTGTATTTACTTGTAATGTTCAATGTTAAGGGCTGAAGACTTGTCATAAATATCGCAGCTAGGTCTCCCCTGAAAGCACTGAATACACATAACCAATTACAGCAACGTCCATAACCGCATTGAACTCAAAGGCCTACTAAACCTAGGAGGAGTGTTTAAAGTAAGTGGCCGATGGACAGAAGCATCAAGGAGAAGGCATTTTCACTAATTAATGAAAAATATAACAGAGTTGGAAGTAGATTTGAGTAACTTCAACTTGAGGCTAACATAATTATTACCTAACTTAAATTGTAATTTGGCTTTGTGTATGTTTAGTTCACCCAATGTGTCCATATTCAGACCATTAATAAGTTTTGCTAATGCTTCCATAGCTCAATCCTTTAACAAGGATGCTTTTCTTTACCGAACCATTTTAAGATGGTGTACGAAGTAGCATAGACAAATCACAGAGCACATAAACTTGATAAAAACTGGAGATCACTAATAATTGAAAATGTACTTTTTATGCTATCACTCTCAAGATTCATACCTTCATCTTAAGGCACTCCTAAGGTCATCAGTTTTGTATGATGTACAAAGCACTGTTTCTGAAACTGTGCAAGAACAAAATATTTTCTTTTTATTGTACAACAGTAATAAAAAGGTTGATGGGTACTACAGAAGTTTTAAAGTTTCATGACTGTATTGACTTCAATGAAGTTATACTGATTTATGCCAACTGAGAATCTCTCCCTTATGTTTAGTAAGTTTTAAAAACAATAATGTTATATTTTTCACCAGTAAACCAAAGGACATGCTTGATATTGTTTAGATTTTCACCCTACATTTTTTACAGAAAAGTTTGAGTCTCAAATAGTACAGAAATAACCTTGAAACAGATTAATATAATGCTTCAGATTAGAAACCTGGGGACGTTTTTTCTTCTCTCTTCTACTTTGTGGGGAAAAATAAAAAGAAAAAAGTACTGAGGTTATGTGTATATACATATAAAAAATGGATTTGTTTGTAAATTTAAGAGACTTTGATACCAGAAGGATGGAATGAACAATTCCTGTGCGCTGAACCTAGCCAGCAGCCACAGAATCACAGAATCACAGCATGAGTAAGGTTGGAAGGGACCACATCAGGTGATTTGGTTCAACCTCCCTACTCAAGCAGGATCATCCTACAGCACAGAATTGCATCCAGTTATTGAATATCTCCACTTCACAGCTTCTCTGGGAAACCTATGCCAGTGCTCAGTCATCCATCCAGCAAAATTCTTCTTCATATTCAGTTGGAACCTGCTCCAGGAGTTCCATGTCTCTCTTGTACTGGGAAGCCCAGAATTGGCCACAGTACTTCAGATGTGGCCTCACTAGGTCTGAGGTGCAGGATCACCTTCTTCAACCTGCTGGCAATGCTCTTCCTAATGCACCCCAAGATACCTTTGTCCTTCTAAGTCCAAGGGGACACTGCTGGCTCATGGAAAACATGTCCACCAGCAGGTCAGGCCCCAGCCAGTACTTGTTCATGGCGTTATTCTTTCCCAGGTACAGGACCCTGCATTTGCCTTGGTTGAATTTCAGACAGTTCTCTGCACATGTTTGCATATATTGAGGTCCTTCTGAAGGGCTGCACAGCCATTGCGATCTTTTTCATCATCTGGGTTCTCTGGCAAGGTCAAAGGATTCACCTTCCTAAGTAAGTTAGATAAGAGTAGCTGAAAACAAAACTGTGACTGATCCCATGATTGTGATGTAATGGAGATGTTAAATATAATGGCAAAGGTTCCTCAGAGAACAGTAATGTGCTGCAATGGTCTTATCTACTATTTTGTTGACCATCTTGGGAGGAATAAAAAACTATATAACACATGCAACTGAATAAAGTAAAACACTAGTATTTGATTTCCTTTCCATAAAATGCAGTGTTTTCACAAAGAGACTCCAGAGTATATTATGTTCTGTATTATGCGGCTTTGGATTAAAAATATTTTTGAGAGAAATATTGAATAAAAATATTACTATATTTGAATTATTGCATATGCATATGTTACCTATACCAGTAGGCAATATAGAAGAGAAGAAAAACTTTCCTTGAAGCATTCCAGTTTCCACAACACTAACAAGCTTAAAACAAAACCAATATCCAACATTTCAACATACTTCATGACAATGAGATTGGATAATTTTAAGAGTTTACATCCATACAAGGATAAAATGAGCTATATAGTAGTTGCTGTGCACACACATTCTGATAGGTTCCTTTTTCAGTCAGGAAATTTACAAAACAAAGCTTTAATGGAAAACTCCAGTTACAAGTTTAAATACAATATTTGTGTTACATTAAACCACGGTGTGCTGGTTTTGGCTGGGGTAGAGTTAATTTTCTTCGCAGTAGATATTATGGGATTATGTTTTGGATTTGTGCTGAAAACACTTAAAAATAAAGGGATGTTTTCATTATTGCTAGGCAGTGCTTACACCCTTTCTGTTTCTCATACCACCCCAACAGCAAATAGGTTGGGGGTGCATGCGAAGATGTGAGGAAACACAACCAGGACAGCTGACCCCAGCTGTGCAAAGGGACACACTCAGCACACTCCCTCCCCCATTTCACCAGGGAGAAATGAGCCACTGTGTGGTGCTTGGTTGTCAGCTGGGGCAAAACCATGACACATAGATAAAACACACTGTCCTTCATTATGTTTCAAATATCCATTACAAATAAAAAAATAAAATCTTTAGTATTATATATGTTAACGCTAGTGTGACAACTCAAAATATGACCAGCAGTCATATAACATGTTCCAGATACAATATATGTGAGCAATTTGAATATAGTCTGACTTTCTGATTATCTAAATATCAGTTGGTTTTAATACATATAGGTATAAAAACAGACAAAAGAAATTACATGTATATTTAGACACATTCCTGAAGGACTAAACATTTAAATGTTTAAAATACTGAAAAAACCCACTTTGTTAGAAAAAAATAATTTAAAAAATAATATCTTTCATGCTGTAGTACACAATCATTTTTATAAACAATTGTTTCAATTTCCTGTCAATACCTTATCATTGTATTCTTTTTGTTGTGCTGTAGGATACCTAAGGTGTAAGTTTAAGTATCCTTTCCAGAAGATTTATAGCAAGGAGATTAGGGTTTGCTTCACTTAGGAAGTCTTCCCTTCTTAAGAAGCAGCACCTTTCTCAAAGATAATTTGGATGTTTTCTCCTCCTGTATTTCAGAGGAGGCTTTCTCTGGCATGATGAGAGATAAACCCATACAGACATTAAGGCTATCTGTGCTCAGGGAGGGCCAGGGAGGGGGGGCCAGAGAAGACAAGGCCAAGGAAGAACAGAGAGGCATATCTTTCTGGTGCTTTTTGCAGCACTGTTAGAAGCCTTCCCTCATAAGTCTAGTGTTCTTGACTTTGGAATACATTTCCCTGAAATCCTTCCACTGCCTGGCATTTTGGGGTTACCGGCATGTTATCTTATTTTACATAAGGTATTATACTTCTACCATATCTAGACATGTAGTTTTGTAATAATTAAAGATTTATCCATAATTACTCCATAAAAACCTAAAAATGTGAAAGTTTTTCTTACACTTTAAAGAGAAGGTAAAAGTAATATCTATACTTCTTTTCAGCATACCAAGTTGGCCTGCCATGTTTTTTTCTGTTACCTTGATTCTCCAGCACAAAGGGTAACAACATGACATTTAAATGTTACAGAACTCCAACACTAAACTATGTCCCTAAGTACCTCATTCACATGTCTTTTAAATACCTCCAAGGATGGTGACTCAACCCCTTCCCTGGGCAGCCTATCCCAATGCATGACCACCTTTCAGTGAAGAAACTTTTTCTAATATCCAATCTTAACCTCCCCTGTCACAACTCGAAGCCATCTCTTCTTGTCCCATCACTTGTTGCTTGGAAGAAGACACCGACTCCTACCTCACTACAAACTCATTTCACAAAGTTGAAGAGTGTCATATGGTCTTTGTACAACCCTACCCTTCAGCAGATCAACACTGTTACCCAACATGGGCTGTTGTCTGCAAACTTACTCAGGGTGCACTTGATCCCATTATCCTGATTTTAAATAAAGATATTAAACAGGACTGGCCCCAAAACTGAGCCCTGGGGAACACCACTTGTGACAGGCTGCCAGCTGGATGTAATTTCATTCATCACCCAATTCCATTCATTCTGGGCCCAGCCATCCAACCAGGTTTTTAACCCAGTGAACAGTGCATCCATCCAAGCCATGAGCAACCAGTTTCTCCAGGAGAATTAAGCAAGAAATGGTGTCAAAGATTTTACTACAGTCCAGGTAGAGAACATTCACAGCCTTTCCCTGGTCCACTGAGTGGGTCACTTTGTCATAAAAAGAGATCAGTTTTGTCAAGCAGGACTTGTCCTTCCTAAACCCTTGCTGGCTATGCCTGATTGTCCTTCATGTGCTGTGTCACGGCATTCAAGATGATCTGCTCCATGGGTCTTTCCCATCACCAAGATCAGACTGACAGGCCTGTAGTTCCCTGGATCCTTCTTCTGGCCCTTACTGTGACATACTTGCTAACTTCCAGTCAACAGTAAGCTACCCCGTTACCCAGGACTGCTGATAAATGATGAAAAGTGGCTCATTGAGCATTTCTGTCAGCTTTCTCAGTATCCTTGGGTAGATCCCATCTAGTTCCACAGACTTGTGCATGTCTAAGTGGTGTAACAGGTCACTGACCATTTCCTCCTGGATAATGGGGTCTTCATAGTTCTCCCCATCTCAAATGAAAAATCAAAAACTCTGTTAATCCCTTACCACTCTTTTAAGGCCATGTCATTCATGGCCTTCTCCTTCTAAACCCGTAATCAGTTCCATTGTCCCACTGGAATTCTTCCTTATAAGAATTTTATTTGGAAGAATCAACAGAAATTTACAATTAGAAAGCAGGGAGCTGCTCTCACTTTTCCCTATGATCTCAAGATTCTTTGATGCTTTACGAAGAAATTAGCAAAACAGTCATTATGCCGTGGAGGAAACTTCTAAAATTTATAGTCTTACAAAAGATATTTCATTTGAATCAAGTTGAATTAAACACTTAGACTTGCTGCACTTGGCATAGTAGCTGCTAGAAATTTTAGTTTATATCTTGATTGTAGCACAAAAGACAAATTTTGCTTCTTCCTACATTTTACCACCTAGAGCCAGTAGAAATGGCATTGACTATATTTCGATTCAAATAAGTGCTTAATCATGATTTAATAAGGTCAAGGGAGTTCAGAACCCTGCAGATAATTGCTGTAGATAGCTAAATAGCCACAGATTCGTAGACAGAATCAGCTGGAAAAACTGTAAGCATAAAAAAATGAGTAGCACAGTTCAGAACCTTTACCTGTTTTTCTGCATGCAGTATGCAAGGTTATCTAAACTACTGGTAACAAAACTTTTCAGTTGTGAGGGTCATGCTACTCTTTTACTTGACTGATTAATATTCTTTTAAAAAATGTTTGCTTTATTCCATCATTTAGAGATCCCTATAGACAGGAGACCCACTCTATAGTAAAAGCTTCTGAATAGGTCAATCTGCACTTTTCCAAAACAGTATCAACTGATGTCTCAGTTACAGTGTATAAATACATTTCCCAGAGAAAATTCTATTGTAGGGCAACACAGTTTTAACAGATGAAGGTTTAATAGAATTAAAGAATTGTTTGGAAAAGTGACTATTCAAATTAGCAAAGAGTATAGTGATTTGTTTTTCATCTCAGCAGACAACATCCTTTCAGGAACTCAACTGAAACTTTGGGGCTTGGAATAAAAATAACCACTTCCATTCCCATATAATAGGTTTATACTAGTTCATATTGTCATGCCCTCTGGTCAAATCTTTTACAAAATCTGTATTTGGTTTATATGGCAAGGTTTTTGCAGTGGAGGGAGGCCAGGGGCTGCCCCTATGCCAGACACAATAGGTTGTATCTGACTCCACAACAAATCGCTTCATGGCACAGCAAAGTCCATCATCCAGGCTGGTGATGCTTCTATGAAAACATAGTGTGGAGGTTTGGGTTGGCTCCCTGCCAAAACCCCAACGGCAGC
>VWZF01007224.1:1066633-1151381 GCA_013396755.1 Sclerurus mexicanus | reverse complement strand
AAAAAAAAAAAAGAGAATTGTAGTAAAAGTATATATATATTCACATATATTACAAATATATACTAAACCACCACACATAGTTAACAAAACAAAAAATAAAATTACATTTATATATTTATATAAATAGTTAGAGGAGCAGAGAAAAACAAAGAGTGAGAGACAGCAGAAGGAACACAAAGGTCAGAAAAGCAGAAAGAGGACGTGCTTCAGGGGATGGAGCAAGTATTTGCTATAACCTGCAAGGAGTCCATTCTGGGGCAGATTTTTTTCTGATAGACTTCAGCCCATGGTGGACCCATGTTGGAGCAGAAGAGAATGGGGGGGAAGGAGCAGCAGATAGAAACTGTTAAGTATTGACTGCAGCCTTTCATCGCCCAGAGGAAGTGAAAAAGTCAAGCTGACCTTAGAGGAGTTGGAAGTGAAGAAGTTAAATAAGGTGGAGACAGAAAGATACTACTTTTGTCTACCAGAATCTATAGTAAGTGGCAAAAAATTAACTTTGTCAAAATTTAATTTGTTTGACCTGTGACAGTACTATTAAGTGTCTATTAACCTGTCTCCACCTCTCTCTCATGTGCTTCCTCATCCTGTCTTCTCCCCTTCCTCTGCTGAGGAGGGAGAACAAAAGAGCAGCTGGGTGGGTATCTGTCCCTTAGCCAAGGCTAACCCACTGTAAATGTGCAGAAGTTGATACAGGCCTAAAAAATGAGTGTCACAGAATATTTGGTGTTCATCTCTGTTTATGAGAGCAGCAGTTTTGAAAGCAACCAAATCATATTCTGCGTTTTAGTGTGACTTTGAAAAGTGTTGGAGGAAGATTTTTACTTTCTTTTTCCTTAATTTAAAAAAAATAAATATATATATATAAACATTATTCTATATATATTTTTTCTGTGAAATAAACGATTTCTGGAATTTGAAAGAAGATAAAATCAATTCAGATAAGTTAATGTCAGGTATAATAATCATAACACTGCTTAGCCTTTATTATGACTAATAAATGTAATTAACCTGTGAAGTTAACTAAGTTTTTCTGTTGCATTGAAGATCATTCAAATCTTCAGACAAGATCTTTCCAGTCAGTACAGACTAAAACTGTTAATAGACTTTTAAGACTGAAGTAAGAATAGTTATTCTTAAATAAATACCTCTAAACTGAGGAAAAGTGGGGAAAAGGAGGGGAAAAAAAAAAAGAAAGAAAGAAAAATGAAGGCCAACTCACACACACTTTATGAATAAAAACCCATGACGATCTACCAACTTTAGACACATTATCTTCAAGAAACATTTTCTGGTCACCAGATCTTATGTGTTCATCTCTTAGATGAGTTTTCATTACTAGAAGTAATTTTCCTTCTTGTAGGTATTTCTACATCATTATCAAGTTATATTATAACCTTCTTCTGTATAAATGAAATAGTCTGAGCTCACTTAGTTGTGCTAATCAGAAAGAATTATAAATTTATTTTAAATCAAAAAATCCAATTCATTTATGTTAAAGAGCTTTAATGTATTTTATTTTCAATGAATGCCATACATCTGAAACACACACACATTATCTCTTGCCTGGAAAAAGAAAAGATACACTGTCTTGTAATCACATCAACAAAATGAAGAAGATTTGTCAGCAATATCCCTATTTTAAATTGTTCATTATGTTTGAAAAGCTATGTGCAAAACATAAACTACTGAGAAAGGTCTCTTTTGCTAAGTGTTAATCATATGTCAAGTGTTGACAGATGTGGTCTACAACCTCAGAAGTATATGTTTCTTGTAATTTACAAAAGTAGCCACCAGAATCTTTAAATAATTAAGCTAACGGGAAAAAAAATCTAATCAGAGAAATAATGCCTTGCTTTCTTATTGAAATCCATCTCTTCACTGAATATTTGCTGCAATCAAAAATAAAAAGAAAAAAGATCATCAGCAAATGTTTATCTTCTCCAGTTATTGTGCTCTTTCAACTAACTTTCTTGAATGGAAAATAGATAATTTATTCTGGATTCTCTATTATACAACTTCCATTATACTACTTCCGTACAATTTCAATTAAAAATGTGTCCTTCTTAAATCTTATTCTCTTTCCAAGACCCTGTATGGAACTGACAAACAGAATTCAGGCTTTGCATTTTTATTTTTATTGCTTGTTGCTGTTCTGTATATAATTTCCTTTATTTCTACTCATTCTTCATAGAATTACATCTGGAAAACAAAAATTGTGGATCTTTATATGCATATTTCTGAGAAATAAAAAATGAAGTTATTGCGTTTTTTTCTATGAATAATAATAATAATAGGGCTGCAGTCACTTCCAGACATAGAAGTATAGTGTCAGTCCCCATCCTGCAGATATTTATGGCTGGCATTATTCATTATAAGTTTTTCTTTTCAGAAAATCAAAATACAATCTATAACTTCTGTCTGTTAAACCCCTCATAATTATACCTGATCTAAATTACAGTAAGCTTCTATAAAAATTAAGATTATATTAAAAGTAACTAATTTTAACCTAACATTACAGAAAAAAAGAAACAAAACAACAAACAAAAAGCAACCCTATTGAAAACCAAAACCACTACACAAGTCAATTTATTTACACAGCCTGCATAAAAATGCCAGTTATTTCTGTCATATATAAAGTCATATAACAAGCCAAAGTATGGCCACTCCATGAAACTAGTAGTAGCCTAGTAAATACAACTTTTCCATTACTAGTCAGAACTACAGGCTTTACAACCCAGAACTGGTCAGGGTTTCCCTTACTCTCTGAGTTGGTTTTGACCATTTCCCTTGGCCATAGTGGGCCACAGCCAGAAGACATCAAAATAAGGAGATAAATATTTCAAGCAGCATTTAGGCAGATTACAACTATAAGCATTGATTGTAGAGACTCATATGCTACCATGTGTAACTTGGACTGCCTTTGACTCTTTCACGTGATGTATACAAACATCTCTCAGTGAATCTCAATGCCACCTAGATGAATTTAAAGAACTGCAATAGAGAAGCCTGTCCTTGATTCCTGTGCTGTACATATGGATGATACCATCTACATCCTTTGTTTTATATTGAGATTAAGCAGTTTGCCTCCGTGTAACATTCCCTTACCTGACAGTAGAAATGAAGAACAGAGTTTCTTATTTCTAAGAAAACCCTTCAGGAGCCCTAAAGATCACAATGCCAAATAACCTCACAACAGGATTGACCAGCTATGTGTTTAAGACACAAATTCCCCCTTTGCTTTTCTCCCAGAAAACTATACTAAGAGGAAACATGGAGGTTAACTAACCTCCACCTATGTTATGTGCTTTAACAGCTGCTTGAGTGAACAAAGTTTTAAATACTATGGTTATTTTCTAAAATTGCTTTCTGCATCAGATTGAATGCCATTCCTGAAATATGCATATTTATTTCTATCACACCCTCCCTTTCTCCCGCATAACTTCATTCATCTCTGGAGACTGTCAGAATCAGTAATTCACAGTTAATCACATTTTTTTAACCAATATCAGAGAATCAACAAGAAATATATGAGAAATTGCAGGAAGGCAAAGAGATGTTTTATCCTGGAACAGTACTCCCTCATGCCTTAGGCTCTTCCTAACCTAGAATCCTACTGAAGGGCAAAAATTACTTTTACTTTTGTTTCCAGAGTTCTAAGGAATGTAGGACTCATTAAAGCAGATCAATAGAACAATTTGGTTAAGTAACAGAGAAACTTCTGTGATCCTTCCCCCTGTTTGAAATATACTTTTCTGCAGACTAAGGAAAAATTGAAAAGTGCTAATGATGCAACTGTCTAAGACAGACAAACAACAGAAACCAAAAAGAAATTTCATAATGTAGTGGGAAAAAGTCTTTCTTGTATTAAAAATGGAAAACTTGATATCCCATAGTAATTATTAAATATAAACAAACTGTATTTAATACTTTTATAACTTGGTAGGATTATAAGGATCGCTTATTACATGAGTGGAAGTCTGCATTTGATTTTGTCCTTCTGACACATGTAAAAAGAGAATACTCTGTCAAGTGCAACACAAAAAATGGGCTCAAAACCAGGCATCAAGAATATATGTGATATTATAGTGCTTAATACTTATAAAAGAAATTTCAGCTTAAAATCTGACTTTGGGTTAATGGACCTCAGGTGTAACACATTCAGTTTGAGTTATGTTTGCATATTTTGTAATAAGCAATTATATTTAGTACTTTGGCATTTTTAAAGGGTAATCATTGTCCTAATAATGAAAAATATTTCTTTTTGCCTCGGCTAAATAAAAGAGCTATGCTTTAAATTGATCTCCCAACTCAACTCTTTTCACTGGTACTTAAAGATAATTTTGGAGCAGAGATATCATTAAGTTGAGAGTATTCCTATGTTACTTTTGAAAAACATCATTGTTCATATGCATTCTTCAGTTGGGGACACACCAAACCAAAGCCAAAGAAAATAAACAAAAGCACACAACCAGAAACAACAACAACAAAAAATCAACAGAAAAGTCACTTACTTGGCAAGCATTTTCTTTTGCTATCTCATTGCTATTTTGAGCTTTGAAATGAAACTTTTCTTTGGAATCGAACATTCTGAAGGTATAGTATTACAAAGACCAACTTTCTCTGCTTCTTGACTTTTTTGTTTATTCTAACATTTTAAATCTTTTCATTCTAGGGATTTGGATCAAAAACAGTATTTGACTTTGCTTCTGGCTTTGAAAACTCTACTTTTGGGTTTCAGTGAGAGAAAATAGAAGTGATTGATAAAAATTATGTGAATGAGTAGCAGCAAGTAGTCTGACATCCAATTCTTCACATTTAAATCTTTTTTCAGAAAAAAACCCCAATATTTTATTGTCTTTTTCTTCTGTTTAGCAGCAGATTTCTGTTTCAGATGAAACATGTATAAAGGAATACAATATAAAAGGCCTTTTCGCACAGTTCTCAAATATAATTTGTTACAGTAACAGTTTGATAGCAAGTTGAGAATGCCTTAGAGAGCTTCAAAGTAAGTTCATTTACTGCCTTTGATTGCATTCCCCTAGAGTTTCAATGTAGAATAGATTAGGGGAACAGTTTGTAAGAAATCCATATGGACTTAAACCAGGTAATTACCACCCAGTGTTTCTATTTATATTCCTAGATAAATTCAAGGACATCACAGAATGACCAAAGACACTTAAAAACCTCAGATTATTTAATTATATAATTTTTTTTGTGATGTAGTCAAGGTAGAGATCTTTAAGCTATGTCCAAGTGTTTAATTAGTTTTTCCTTTAAAAGCAACATTTTATTTTCATTTCCTCTCTTCAGATGTCTTCAATGATTTTTAAATGTTAAGTCAATTAAAAGACAGATATTTTGTGGATTTTTCATGCTGTTGTAATACAGATCAGCTGATATTATAAGCAGCTAGGAATATCTATGGCATATGGACTTCAGGTCATATCCCCTTTCCTTAGAGCCAGAAAAATGAACTTATTGGAACTGCTACAGAGGTTTTATATCCTTGGGGACTGTGACTGTGCAGTAAAATTCTCTCAAAGGTGCAGTTCATTTCTTTCCAGGACTGTACTATGCAAGCACTGCTGCAAAGCAGCCAAACTGAGTCCCAAATTTTATCTCCTTAACTTAAAAGGAGAAGCCAATAAACACAATCATTTCCTTTTGCAATGATGTTTCAAATGCATATTAAAAGAAAATTGTACTTGCCCCAAGCCCCACTTCAATCTCATTTTAATTGATAGTCATTGTTTGTATTAGAGAAATGTACACAGATAATGAAGTTACAGCCATGAATTGCCCTTATGGAGATATGTTAAGACATAAAATGGGACTTCATTTAACCATTAGGGTCTTTTAATTTGTCTAGAGAACTAATAAATATTGTTCTCAGAGCTGAATCCATCTCAGATAAAATTGCACAGAGGTTTGGTATGTGGTAAAAAGTGCATTGGAGAAGTATTTCAGGCACTGGGCCAGAAGAGACTCAAGCAAGGAATAAAAAGATTTGTGAGTTTATCAGTGTGGTTTGAAGTAAGAAAGTGTTGTAGATTTCTAACTGTAAATCTCTACTGCAAGGCAATACTACCATGTTGCCAAAAGAAGGGACTATCACTGCAAACAATGGACAGGATTTGGACTGAACAATAGCAAAAGTGCAATGAAGTACAAACACAGGCAAAAAAATCTCAGTTCAGAGCTCATAACTAATATGTGAGTCTCTTTGTCCTTGTGTCGATTAAAGACACATGCTTACACTGACTCAGGTCTAGACATTACACTCCACTTTCACATACCTGCAAAGCTCATATCTGTGATCTCCAAAACCCCTAATATTCTTTTTCTCAGCCATTTATAATTGGATCAGCACACTTTGACTAAATGCATTTTGTTGGTTTTTCAACAGTCTAATATTTACTGTATATTCTGACTGGTGTAAAATGAAGCAAAGAGAAAAAAAAACCCTTATCAATAACATTAGACTTTCAATTTTCACAAATACTTAAGTCTATTGTAATCACTTGTGTTTATTAGAGTTATTAGAGATGGGAAATGTCATGAAAGAAGTTTATCAGAGACAGAATTAGTCTGACTGGTCCGGATCGGTTTTTGCAACGTAAGAAAACAGACTGTTTAGTTATTTTTTTCAATGAAAAGTACATTTTAATCTCTCCATGGGAAATGGAAAAGCACTTATCTATACATTTTAGGTACTAATTTCCTACCTCTCTCTTCATGTCTTTCTTTTCTCAAGCTTTTTTGATGTGTGTACATCAAAGTGGCATTTAAAAAAATCCTTTTGTTCTTCAAATGGTATTGAGTTCCAAGTGGCTGACATGAGCAAAATTAGAAATGGAAGTAGTGATTAAAGAATTTGGAATTACATGACTCTGTTTTTATACCTCTGCTTATTATGATATAGTTTTAAAGAAATTAGCTATGAGTTGTTTTCATAAGCAGCCTTAATTGACACTTTGAATATTTTTGTTTGAAACGTTAACACTTAAAATTGCATCTTATTATAATTATATTAAAGTACAACTTATAAAAACTTAATATACATTATTTTCAAAACACCAGTGAACAAAACTCCAGTGCAAAGAAACAATAAAACCACAATCATTTTTCTTCGTGTAATTTTAGAATCAAGATATTCAGATATTCACAAACTGCAACGAAAAGAAAAGCAGAAGACTGCTACTCTCCCTAAGAAACTTAATGCAGATGCTTTTTGTTACTTGTGGTATCCTGTCGGTTTACTGACACCAAAGGATTTTGAAACTCAGCAGTAGGTAAGTGGAATGTAAGTTGTGGAAGGACATGTTTTAGAATGATTAGGGAATATAAACAATTAGACACTTTAGAGTACTTAAAGTTATCTTTTTGTCAAGGAAGAAACATTTTTGCATTCCTTTGATTTAAGAGAAAATTTCCAAGTTCCTTATCTTTCGTTTCAAGACTGTTCTACTTTCCATTTCTCACACATTCTAGTGATTGCATATCACTATTTGAAATCCTAACAGATAAAAATATATTATCAATAATAATATTACTAAAATATTAATATTGGTATTGGTAATTGTTCTGTAAAATTTCAGAGAGGTGTCCTAGAGTTTTGGATCACATTTTCCTTTCTGTAAGAATAGAAGTTGTTGCACTAGCACTACTGAATACAATGTTACATTGGGTGTCCCATGGCAAGGTATTGTCAATGGAATGCTGCAGATAACTTCTGTAAGACACATGGGGTTGTCCCGTTCCAGAGACAGGTGGTTCTGCAGTAGACATCAAGCTCAGAGAAGAACTGGGGAAATAAGAACTCTACATGGCTCTGTGTAAGCAAGATCTTAATCCAATACTAGGAATCCTAGAAATTGGGTTCTACTCCTATCTTTACACTTGAGAGCCTGTGCAATCCCAGATTGCTGTACATCTTTCCACATTGCACTTAACTGCCATTCATCTTTTCCTTGATTTCCTAGACTAGAGACAGACATCAGTCTGTGGATCTCTGGCACTGATCTCTTCTCTGTGGTGACCAATGATAGGACCCAGGGGAAGAGCATGAAGCTGTGTCAGCAGAGGTTTAGGTTAGATATTAGGAAAAGTTTTTTCAACCAGAGGGTGGTTGGGTGGTTGAACAGGCTCTCCAGGGAAGTGTTCACCAAGCCTGCCAGAGTCCAAGAAGCATTTGAACAATACTATGAGGCACATACAATTTTGCTTGGATGGGCTGGTTGAGCCCTGTGATCTATTGTTTCCCTGATAACCAGGGACTGATGTCTTAAATGAAGCATTTTCATGCCAGATAAGGAAAAAGACTGTTAAGAAGCAAATCCTGCAGACATGCAGTAATGATTTTTATCATACCAATCTCTTCCCTTCAGATAAGGCACAACTACATCTTACAGTGCAAAGCTGGTATCCCCTGGAGGTATAGGGGTGTTCCCTCATAAGCCTGAAACTTATATAACGCATCAAAGTCTTTGTTGTGTGGGCCCCTATTCCCAATGGATTAAAACCGTAACCATCACTCCAAACACGAACATTGAAATTGCAAAGATCAAGTCTCCTCAGTAGATTCATGAGTGGTGATATCTTTCTTTTTTCACTATGTTTCTGTACTTTCCTTCTCTCTTTCTTTTCCTTATATATTTTCTTCATGATATTTTTTATCTTTATAGAAAAGAACAAAAACAGCTGCGTACCTTCTTCCTGCTGCAACCAAATTGTTTTAAAATAAACCTGCCTTGTATATCCACTGGTCATTCAGTGTCATTTCACCCTAATTCACCCCAAAGGATCCATTAAAAATAACCTTACTTACCTTGCCTCAGAGATGGGTCATGCCAACACAATGTGGCTACTGAGGTTGTCTTAAGCAGAGCCAGGAGTTGATCTCAGTGATCCTTGTGGGTCCCTTCCTATTCAGGACATTCTAAGAATCTATTAAATGGCATGTTTGTATCTGTTAATAACAAAAATAGAGACAAAATATAAATTTGACTTCAGTTTGATACATATTTTATCTAGTGATTTAACAGCTCATTAACTAATATTAAAAGTAAAGATATTAATTTAATTTTAATACTCTTAGTCTCTTTCTTGATTGAAATGCAATAGTCATACAGGAAAAAGAAAAATCAATCCAGGTCCTTGTTTATACTTTATAAGGGTAGAATGGGTTCACACATTCAAATGTGCCTTACTTCTCTTTCTTGCTTTACTAAAACATCACAAAAGCCAGTGTTGTCAAAAGTCTGACATATAATTTGTGCCATCATTTCTACTTTGAAATAACTAGCATATTTACATTGTTGATGTGCAATGAGTAAATTCTTCAAGTCTCTTACTATGGTATTTATGAAGACTTTTCTAGTGGATATTATATGACTTTGTAAAGGGAAAAGATAAAAATTTATCTCTGGATGGTATTATTTGTATTTCTGCCAGTGTCATTATGCTGACTTTCCAAAATATCCAGAAAATTATACTTATACATTTATCTTTGTGATTCATCAGATTCATGCTTTCCATTTCATAATGCATGGCAATCACACATGTAATCAAGAAAGTTGTAATTGTCAGGAGGGCTGGTTGCTAATTACTAACAGACAAATGTCTAAGATAAAAGAAAGAACTGGCCTGTTCCCTAAATTGAAAAATGAAGTTAAATTTCCATAACATTCATCAGTGCTTCTTCATTATTCTTGTCTATGATATTTTTTTGGGGGGGGAAAATTTGGTCAAGGAGTTACCCTTAAAAGAAACCCCTACTCCAATCCTATTAAAACTTACTTGTTACAGAGCAACTTTAATACTAACTTAGTGTTATTTTTAAATTACAGTTTCTTTTAAATTCTTATTGTCTATCACACCATATCACACATTTGTCATTATCTTGTTACACTTTTAACAAAATCAAGGTCTTATTCTGTGATAATCAGAATTATAACCTCAAATTGTAATTACTACAGATTGTCTGCAATAGAATTCAATGTCTTGACTCTGCATTCAGGTACTCATAAAATTAATGTATAGAGTGAGCTATTAAAAATGCAATGCAAACAGCAGCATAATCCATGTGCACTTGCCTGTATCTAGCCCTAAGAATATCAGTATTTAAATTACATTTTCCCCACATCTTACACAGAGCTGTGAAGAAATACCTACACTTTCCACAATTCAAAATATTTTTCTCTTAGTAGTTCCTGACAGAGTTTCCCTAAAAGTAAGAAGTACTATGTATAAGAACTTACTTCTACTTATGTGAACCTACATCTAATGAGAAATTTTACATATCTGGAAGAGGTTTTGGCTAAAATATGAAGTTTTGGTATTTTGGAAGTAAGCAAGAAGAATTTTTTTGATTATAGCTTTGTTCTGGTCTGGCAAAATTACCCATTCTATTTTCTACTCATTCTATCCATTCCTCTACACATTCTATGGAAAACTTTTTATAATATTTATTTGATCACAAAACATATTATTCTGTCTAAAAAAAAATAAATCTCTGAGAGTATCTTGATTTTCAGAATGCTGAGTCCACATATAGTCTTTTATTCATTAGTATAATAGGAAATGTCTTTTTTTTAGGCATTGGAGATATAGGTACAGAGGACTGAATGAAAATTCTTTTAAAGTTAGTCTAAGACATTATCTGAGTTGGGATCCAGAAAGAACAAACTTCTTGATCACAGTTAAGCCAGATCTTTGTCACCCAAGTATGATTCTCCAAATACAAGTCACCATCTTATCATTGTGCTATTGTAATGTAGAGGTACAATACAGAACACAAGTATAACAAAACCAATACCTTACAAAGTCATAAGCAAAGATTTTCACTTAAAGGTACTGGTGGAAAGTTTAAAAACCCATCATGTCAGCTCTCTTATAAATATGTTTGCATCTTGTATTACTTGATTTAGTCTATTAGCCATTTGTTAAAAAAAAATTGCTTCTAATTCATGTAACTAAATGAATGCTTTGTTTTATCCCAAGTATTCAACAGGAAAATCCTTGGAAACACAAGCCTTACTGTTTCTGAGTTCTAGAGTACCTACTTACAGTTTTCATCATTGTATTTCTTAAATAACTTGTAGTATTGGATACGGATACTGCCACTGCTTAAAATGTAAATTGAATTCACTCCTGTAATCTTGTTATAAAGCTGCTAAAGACTTGTCAATTTTTAAACAGACTATTGAAGACTAACAACAAGTTACTTATATTGCCAATAATATATGATTTTTTTATGTTTCTAGGAATTTTCAGTAGTAATGATATAAGTAACAGTGCACACTCTATCTAGTCTTGCAAAATTTAGCAGTCATACCTTATATTAGTATCCATAAGACCCCAGTTGCAGCATTACAAGCTCAGCCAGTAGTTTTAAAAATATACAAAGTTCCAAAAATTCACCCACCAAATATTTCAAAGAGCCCTCAATTCTTTTGTACCTTGAGGTAGCATAAAGAGAATACAATACACACATTTTCTCAGGAGATAGTTTTACTGATAATTTTAGAAAACAAGGGAAAAAATAAGAGATCTTGGCAAAAGTTTAGAAGGGGTAACATTAAATCAAAATAAAGCATTCCACAAAGTACTGACTGCCAACCCACCCAACCTAGAAAAAGAAAAAAACACAAAACAAAACCAAAACCACTCGTTTTTAAGTTACCCAAAATATTAAGAAAGGAGTAAAGAAGAGAGAATAATAAGAGAAAATAGCTACTACCAAAGAGTCCTGTGGAAGTCCAGCTTCCATGAGGCAGGATGAAGGTCTTGAGAAAAAAGGAGACCATGTGCTGCTGTTTTTATGTGCTCTGGTCCCTCCCAGGTGGGACTTCCAGCAGATGGGCCCCTCTGTGGCTTCAGGCATGAGTGTGGGGCGGTGTAGCCAGTCAGTGGTTGGGTCAGGGGCTCCAGGGTGTGGTGTCTCCCATGCTGCCTTGGACTGACAGGGCTCTGGGGTGACCCGGTGAGGCTCCAAGGACTGCCATGTGGGCTCCATGAGCACTTTCCTTGACACACACTTGAGTTGTTCCAACCCAATAATATAATAGTCCACTGTCTCACTGTATCTTACAGCATTTCCAGGTGTGGGAAGAGAGCTGGGGGTAAAAATTAGAGGAAACTGAGAAGTTAACATCTTAACAGAAGTTCTAATGGTGTGGAAATTATAGAGTAAAATGCAACCCTACTCCCTGGATGGAATGAAGTTGGCAGCTCCTTGAAGATTCCCCATATAACAGCAAGAGGGACAGAATGGGGAGTGGAGCAGAACGGAGTGGAGACACCACGGCAGGCTCTATGAAAATCCTTGGATGAAGGGGAAGTAGATGCTACTTTACAACTGATAAACTACATAGCACCTGTCACCCAAGGGAGATGGGAGAACCATGTCCTGCTCCTGAGCCAAAAACTGTGGTGAAATCTCTCTCCTCAGATGAATTCGGTTCATTAAAGCCTAATTAATGAACACCTCCATCCCAAAGTTACCAGCTTCCAAGTTGCAACCACCCCCCACTGGGCAGGTGCTCTATATTTTTTTGACTGTATCTTTAAAAACGAAGCAAGACATTTTTACACCATTCAGTAACAAAGAGATTTATGACTAAAATCTTTCTAGCTCCACTTATACATAAAGAAATAGTATAAAAGTTAAGTTGAGAATGGGGGAAAAATGATGAAAGACTCCATTGTATCTGAGACTGCTGAGATCAGTTGACTGGCTGAACCTGTCTTCTCCCCACATGGGGATGGCTATTGGGTAAGAACTGCACTCCACATGTGCTGAATAATTTTATTGGGATTAGAGATTGTCTGTATATTGCTTTAAATACGTGACACCAGGTATATTCAGGTAGTGATTCTAAAGTCAAAATTATGAACTGCATTTAAGCAATATCTTTATTATCTTTGTTGACTCAGATGCACTCCTTAACATACCTGATCCTTCCATTCTTCAACAACTGTACAAGACTCTTCTGATGTTTAATTATGTTAAGAGAGGCCAGTTATACCACATTTAAAGAGTTGCTTTAGAGAACTGGCAAATTTAGTCCTTACTTTTATTCCTGTGGAGGTTAATGAGAATCTGGTATCAATTTAAGAATTAATACCTAATCAAGCAAGACACCTGAGGCTGAGTAACTAGCAGATGTTTCTTGAATTGGAACCTTAATGGCTCACCAATCAATAGAGTGCCATAAGAGTATTTCTTCTGCAATTCCAGTCAGAGCAGATGTGTTTAAACAGAAACATAAGTGTATAATAATTAGCTTATTCAGTGTGACTTGCAACAGTTATCAGTTCAAAGGACAGAGGATATAAAAATAAGGAAGTTTTAATGGAATACATGGAACCCAGTCATTATTCTCTAATTGTTTTCTTTCCTGATGAAAATACCTCTAAATACATGAAAAGAATTCTAACTGATTCCTAAGTATAGCGTATTTATTTAATCTTCTCACTGAAAAAACCTACTAATTACCCTGCATTTTACATGGAAGACCTTGGGCTGGAAAGGATCTTAAAGACCATCTCATTCCAACATCCCTGTCATGAGCAGGCAGACCTTTCAGTAGACCAAAGTGAGTGTAACTCACATTGTAAGATCTGCCTCTTGAATGTAGTCAAATAGGATTTTGAGGGTGGGGGGCAGGAGGTTGAATAACAACACTGTAATTCAAAATAAATACTTGTTTTCAGGAATTCTAAAGTAATGCTTATTAGAACAGGAAAATTTAAATAAGTGAAGAAATCTGATATGTGAATAAAAGTTTCTGTCCTAAATTTCCATCCTACTCCATCCCCTTTTTTATTTTTATTCCAATGGATTCCAATAAGATCTTGTTCATTATCTTTATTTACATTATAATTATTAGAAGAAAAATATGAATGTACTGTATGGTACTTATTAGCCAACTGGGGAAAACACACAACAATACATATGGTGTGGCCTCAATTTAAAATAATACGCTGTTTTGCACAAAATATTATATTAAAGAGTAAATGATGGTTCATGCTTGTTCTTCATCATTGATAAAATGCATGTATTTCTACATATACTAAGAAAAAAATAGAGTGAAATCTTAGAGGAGGAAAATGTAGTAAATGAAAAGTTATGAAGTGCAGAAAATTAATAATACACTTAAAAAAATTTGTGTGGCTAAGGACTGGAAGTTTTTAAAATAATTATTAAGAAAACCAGAAATAAGGCATTACACAGGCTTGTGATTAAATTGAAATGATAAGTATGATATTGTACAAATCCAGATGATATTTTTCTGTTTTGGAAGAAAACAGTTGGATTTCTTTTCTGACATGAGAGAAATCATGTAACTTCCACTCAAAGAACTGGAAAGGATATTTAACAAGCTTTACTAAAACAGGAAAAAAATTAGTATATTTCAAAATACAGAACATAAATGGGAAAACAAAAGTAGGATTTTATATAAGGAAAGGGTCACAAATTATGGGTAGTCTACAAGGAACCAAATATATTCCAGATAGTGAAATGTCAGTAACCTCCATAGAAAAGACAATAGAGATGTTATAAAAGAAAGTAGTATTTATGTGATTCAGATGTTTGTGGTTGTTGTCTTGGTTTGTTTCTTTTTTTATTTCATTGTTGACAAAGCAGAAGAGGATAATGAAAAGTGAGATTTACAAGATTTTGATGAGAATTTCCAGTAAAGAGAAAAAAGCATACTTAAAAAAAAGAAAAAAAAAATTTCAGAAGAATTTCAGAAGCCAGTAATTACTAGTAGATTCACAGATTAAAAGCACTCCAGAATTTTCATATTTTTCTTACTATTCTTGAAGTGAAAAACAAAGAAATAAAACCTGGTTAGATCTGTGGAACAGAGATACATCTCAGAACTATATGCTATTCTAAGAAATCAGCAATTCTAAGAAAGAATCTAGGGTTTTTGAACTCCAATATTCATTCTTGAAACTATATACAAGTAAAATTAAATTACTGATCTTATTGCTTGGATTCCTTTATGAAAATTAGTATCACATGAGATATAGAAAATAAAAGGGAGTTTCCTGTACATCCAAAATTACAATTGGGGTGGCCTCACCTTGAGTATTGTGTACAGTTATGGGCCCCACAGTATAAGAAGGATGTTCACATCCTTGAATATACCCAGAGGAGAGCAATAAAGCTGGTGAAAATGGCTGGAAAAAATGTCCTACGGGAGTGGCTAAGAATTATGAGTTTTATAGATTGCAGAAAAGAAGACTGAGATTTTCTCTGCAGCTTCTGGAGGAGGGGAAGTGGAGAGGGAGGTGCTGATCTCTTCTTGGTATCCAGTGACAGCATCATAGAAGCATAGAATTATAGAATAGTTTAGATTGAAAAGGATCTTTAAAAATCATCTAGTCCAGCCCCTCTGCAATGAGCAGGGACACCTTCAACATTATCAGGTTGCTCAGAAGTCCATCCAGCCTGTCCTTGAGTGTTTCCAGGGATGAGGCATCTACCACCTCTTTGAGTAACCTGTTCCAGTGTTACACCACCCATCATAAAAACTTTCTTTTTTATATCTATTATGAAACTCCTGTCTTGTACTTTAGAACAATATCTCCTGACCTATCAGTCAGGCTCTATAAAAAAGTTTGTCCCCAGCTTTCTTATAGGTAGTGAAATTGCCCCTGTAAGGTCTCCTCAGAACCTTCTCTTCTCCAAGCTAAGTAGTACCAACTCCTTCAGCCTTTACTCATAGGTGTGGTGTTCCATCCCTTGAATCATTTTGCTTGACCTCCTCTGGACCAGATGTTCATGTCTTTCCTGTGCCGAGGACTCCAGAGCTGAGTGCAGTGTACTGCAGCTGAGGTCTCACAAGAGTACAGTAGAAGGGGAGAATCACCTCCCTCAACCTGCCTGGCCACAGTTCTTTTGCTGAAGCTGAGGTTACAGTTGCCTTTCTTGGCTATGAGGGCACATTGATGGTTCATGTCTGACTTTTTACCCACCAGCACCTCTATGTCCTCTCCTCAGGATTTTTCCCAATACCTTCATCCTCCAGCCTCTATTCACAAGCGGGGGGACGGGGATTGCACACATGAAATGGTTTAAAGCTGTGTCAGGGGAGGCTCAGACTGGACATTAGGAAACATTTTTGTACCAAGAGGGTGGTCAAACACTGAAACCGGTTTCCTAGAGAGATGGTCAACATCTCTGTCAATGTTTAAGAGCCATTTGGACAACTTCTGGCCAACCCTGAAGTGGTCAGGCAGTTGGACTAGTTGATTGCCATAGGTCCTTTCCAACTGAAACTCTTCTGTTCTCTTCTATTCTAAACAGACTTCCTCTATGGGGTCATTATAGATATGACTGGTTCATGAAAAATTCTGAACACAAGGAAAGAAAAAAATAACCCCAAACACCTGAGTATTTCAGTGGAAGAGAAAGCCCGAAGAAATAGAAATGTTAATACTCTAGACTACTGTTAGTCAAGAGGGTTCATAGGAAGAGCATTTCAGGACTAGAAAACCCTTTCTAAACCAAACAGATGCCTTCAGATTTTAGACATCCTCACTATTGTCTTAGACATGACACAGGACCCATGTGAAGGCCATATGCTTCTAGAGTAGGACCTGATGGCAACACAGAGTAACATATCTGCATTTTTTTAGGGAACCAAATCCCACCTAGTCTGACAGGAGTGATATCTTGATAGACTGATCAATATAATAGAGGGATTTTTTTTTTTTGAGTTAAAAAATTAGTTTTAAAACCCCTCTTTCTAATGCAATTGCAAACTCTGAAATTTGCTTTAATTCCTTATCTTTAAATAAGTTAATAGAATGTAAAATATTTTATCTAATAAGCCTTCAATTATTATATTTAAAATAAGGAAATCTAAAACTCTTCAGAAATGTGTTAATACTATGGAAGTGATACTGAGAAATTTTAAAAAAAATCTAAGATATCTTTCTATTTACATCTTTAAAAATTCAAGCTTCATAAGGTGTTTTTACTTACTGAGTAAAAAATTGTGACTCAAACATTCTATGAACTGTGTAAGACTACTTTAAGAATTATCTAAACTGAAACTGTGTTAGATTTAAGAGCTAAAAGCAAGAAAAAAAAGTGTAGAAATATCAGCCATTGTGACACTTTTTAATTTATATGAATTGTCTTTAATGAAACAGTACACCTGTTTTCCTCTTTCACACTACTGCATCATTAGACAATTAAACAAAAAGAAAACAAAAAGTATTGATTTCAGATAAGACATTAGGGTATTTTAAGGGATAATTGTAGGAAATTAAGTCAGAAAGTAATTCTTACAACATCAGAGAAGTTAATTTTTATGGACTATAACTCCTAATAGGGAAGAATGCATACTGTCATAGAGTAGAAATTTAAACATTAGAATGTAGTTTACTGACAGATGGTAAATTTCTTTTTCTGCAGTCTAACCATTTCACTCAGACTTCTTATTTCACAGAAAGTCATGAATACCAGAGGAAATTGTACTGAAAACTTACACATACTTCCAGATGTAGCTGTTCAGAGAGCAAGAACAAACTTGTTGGTTGTGAAACCACTGGACCAAGGGCAAAACCAGAGAACTCCAAGTCACCAGCCATACCAGGCAAAGTTCACAAAGACAGAGGTGTTCATGTACCTAACTTTTTCTACTTTCCAGTAGACTTAAGGCACTGATTTCCAGTGGGATGTAAAACAGGAATTAGACACTTAAATATGAATAGAACACCTCTCCTGTGAGGAATGACTGACAGTTGGTGTTGTTCATCCTGGAAAAGAGAAGGCTCCAGAAAAGTCTTATTGAAGTCTTACACTACCTGATGCAGTCTTATGAGAAAGATGCAGAGGAACTTTTTGCAATCGTATGTAGCGATATGACAAGGTGTAATGGCTTTAAGTTGAATGATAGTGGGTTTGGATTAGATATCAGGAAGAAATTCTTAGCTGTGGGGGTGGTGAGACACTGGAACACATTGTCCAGAGAAACTGTGAATGTCCCATCCCTGGAAGGGTTCAAGGCCAGGTTGGATGGGGCTTTGAGCAATTTGGTTTAGTGGAAGGTGTTCCTGCCCAAGACAAGGGAGTTGGAACTAGATGATAATTTATCTCTCTTTCAACCCAAATGATTCAATGATTCTATGAAATATTTTTTTCCATATGCTCTGATTCCTGATCTTTACCTTAACTGGTCTTATGTCCTATTAGTGCTAAAAGGAGAGAAATAGAAGCAAAACAAAGGGGATGCCAAAAAATAGTTGTTACAAGGTATCATTCCTTCCCTGAACAAATTATTGTATTTAGGAAAGCAGATATAATGACATAATCGAAATAACAATGAATTAATATGTAATGAAATCTGAACTGATCTTCATGCAGCAAGAATGTTAACCTAAAATTTGATTTTACCTGATTAGATAATTTCATCTGTCACTTGAAAATTTTCTTGACATACGCATACTTGAAGTCAGCAAAGTCTACCTATTAGTTTAATTACAAAAGAAAGTGCATTTCTTGGCAAAGTCAATGATTATGTATAAAAGGAGGACCAGACTGCTAGAGTTAGTGAAGGATTTGTGTTAATGATACCTCTTAAATTAGAAGCCACAAAGTCTGAACAAAAAATCTGCAGAGTGGATAGTAGTTATATTGAGTAATATAAACCATTTTTAGTATATTTGGCAAGCAAATAAAGTTGAATTAACAAAAAAATCAGAATATATTTGTTTAGGGAAATTGGTTTTATTTGTTTTGGACAAAAAAAAAAAAAAAGCACCAGCATTGTCCTCAAATAAAATATTTTGAGTTTTTTCTAGTTTTCATAATAGGAGCACACAGAATTTCAAAGAGAAAAGTGATGAGAAACAAGGAGAAACACATTTATGTCTCAAATCTCGTTAATATGACCCAAATGTTCCTCCTCAATTTTGATCTAAAATGCAATTTACTTTAATCAAAATTCATTATTATTTTTATTTAAATCATGAACAAAGGTTTCCATTTGCATAGGTAATTTGCTTACACTAATGACTTAGTTTTAAAAAAAATAAATTCTTATTTCTCATTTATTTGTTAAACATTTAAACAAACGAGTGCCCTAAGTTAATCTTCTTAAGTTAATTTGATGATCAACTAATGATTTAATATTGCTTGGTAAAGGTACCTAGCATTTAGATGTTGATACTTCATATCAATATGATGATCCTTTTAATAAATCTTTAGACTCCATTGGGCACCTTTGGATATTGAAAAGTCATCCCCTTCAAAAAAGTTAATAATAATTTTTATATTATTTAGACACATATGAAGAACAGTAGTGCCGGTGGAGACTTTCCACTGTGCCTTTTGCGATTGGATTTGCCTATCTCGCATTGGCCTTTTTAGCCACCAGTGTGCTTGTAGCAAGCGTGGGTATTGGCCTTGCAAATCTTCATTTGCGAAGCCTAGCCATGATGATGATGATGATGATGAGCAATTTAAGGATGCATACAAAAAATATATAAAAGGAGTGATCATATAAAGATCCATTAAAAAGTCAGCATTTGCTGCTTCATGCTGTCTGATTTAGAGAATTTTTAGAAGGATTTAGGAAAATTATATCATGAAAGAACATAACATAGAGAATATCCACCAGAGCCTTTAAATTTTTGATGGTTCAGTCACACAGATGAAAGAGGAAGCAACCAGAGGGACAGAAATATACTGAAAAAATATTATTGAGACCTTTTTTTTGAAATATTTGTAATACAGGACTTTGAATAGTGAAAGGAAAAAAATGAACTGTTTAAATACATTGGTCGAATTGTAAGCCCTCACAAAAGGTAAGAAAAATAAAGACCAAATCATGCTGTACTTCTGACCATACCACTGTGTGATAATTCTCTCTCTGCTACGTATTTGTTCTATAGATGTACCGAGCTGTTGTAACTGCTCTAGTGAAATAGGGAAGTGTTCCTTGCTATAAATATTTTAGAAAGCAAACAAATTCTCTTACAATCTCCTATACACTAGACAAAATTGAGATTAATGCAGAATTAAATATTACTAAATTTGATGGATTACATTTCAGATAAATATAATTATTTCTAAAATTGTCAGAATACTGAAAGGTAATTGTTTCATATGTTTGCTTCATTGAAGTAAGTTTAAAAAGTCCTGTTTCTACCTTTTATTGTGGAGTAATACATATAGAATATTACATTAAAGTAATTAATATCATATGAGTGAAACACCAAATTAAGACAAAGTTGGCAAGCATTTTTCTGTGATTTCACAAGGGACTATTAGAATGTGCTTAACCATTATTTCATTATAGAAATTTCAGGTATGAAAGAAAAAAAAAGTATTTTCTTTCAAGTTAGAATTGAAAAAGTCAAATTTGTTACCATCCCACTGCAGAAAGTATTGAAAAAGATGGAGGTTTTCGGATGAATTTTTGTCTTTTTATACTATCTCACTAATGACAGATCTGGAGATTCAGGACAGATGAAGCACCACTGCTGGGTTGTTTTCAACTCTTTACATATTTGCTATAACATCATCCCACCAATGTTAATATATTAGGTCTAACATACCCATAACACATTGCTGCTGTGAGATAAGCTTTACTGGGATAACTCATACTTCTTTTTCAACGGAAAGATACAGTTGTGGTTTCTGGGTAAGAAAGTAAATGTTTCAGTAAAAACAAATAATACCCCAAAGAAACAAAAAACAACAGCAAAAACCACCGAAGAAACATAATGTAAGATTAAATTTTCCTTTTGCACTATTTGCCTTATAAAAAGCTCTCCATATTTCATGTAGAGGATTCTAAATCTCTTGTAAGATTGGGTCTTACTAAAGGAAAAACCAACCAAACAGAAACTCAAAACTCTTTTAAGCTTGTGTGTGTTAAACATTAATGGTTATAATGTGATGTCAAACTTCATTTACTAAGTTCTCTTTTGTTACCAGACAGAAAAATGCTGAGTGAGCAGAGAAATCACAAATTAAATTCAATTATATTTATAAGCAAAAAATGGAACTGTGGCAATTGCATAACACCAACTGTGCAAGTAAAAATAATTGCCTCATTAAGATACCCGCAAAAATTCTTAATGAAAAAAAAAATCATTATGATTTCAGAAAATTCAGTTTTATTTCTCTAGTAAGCACAATGTTCTCTGATATTTACATTTTAAATGGCTGTATTTGTACTTAATAGTAATTATTATCTGAAGTCTATACATGAAATTCTTAGGGAATACCTTAAAAAATTGTTTAAAATGAGCTAATATATAGATCTCAGTAATGTGAGCAGTCTGATTTTTCCCCTTTCTTCTTGTACAGGGTGATGATGACTGCATCACGGAAATCTGATGGCAGTTCATCTTGTTCCCAGCAACTCACAATGAGCTCGTGAAACTTAGTATGGAGTGCTTGGCCTCCATGCTTCCAAACTTCACGTGGGATTCCATCAATTCCAGCTGCCTTGCCAGTTTTTACCTGCTGTATGGCCTTAAGAGTCTTCCATAGTAGGGGCTAGATCCAATTCATTTTTCACCGGTTGTTGTGTAATGTGCTGAATTGCTGAGTCTTGGACTACACGGTTAGCACTGAAGAGAGTCTGAAAATGTTCAGACCATCGATTCAGGATGGAGGTTTTATCTGTGAGAAGCATTTGGCCATCTGCACTGAGTAGGCTGATGAGCTCTTTGGGCTGGAAGTCAGCTTGAAGAAGGCAGAAGTTCTCTATCAACCTGCACCTCAGGAAGTCTTCCATCATCCCCACATCACCATAGGTGAATCAGAGCTGAAGTCAGTCCAGCAGTTCAGCTATCTGGGAAGCATCATTTCCTCAGATGGTAAGATTGATAAAGAGATAGACAACAGGTTAGCAAAGGCATACAGTGCTTTTGGAAAACTCTGTAAAAGAGTCTGGCACAATAAACACCTGAGGAAGAGTACAAAGATTAGTGCCTACAGAGCCGTTGTACTGTCTACTCTTCTACATGGGTCTGAATCATGGGTCATCTACCACCACCAATCCTAAACATCGACTGGTCTGATTACAGGACAAATGTGTCTGTCCTTGAACAGGCAGAGGTCACCAGTATCAAGGCCATGCTGCTGAAAACGCAGCTGCGCTGGGTGGGGCACGTCTCCACGATGGAGGATCACCGTCTACCTAAGATTGTGCTCTATGGTGAACTCACCACCTGCTTCCACAAGAGAGGAGCCCTGAAGAGGAGATACAAGGATTCCCTGAAACAACACCTCAGCCTTGGCCATACTGACCTCCATCAATGGTCCACTCTGGCCTCCAATCGGAAGAAATGGAGATACACCAATGGAGATACACTGCTGCTTCCTTTAAGAACACACGCAGAGTTAGTCTTGAGGAAAAAAGGCAATGCAGGAAGAACCATGTAGTGCCGATGGAGACTTTCCACTGTGCTTTTTGTGATCAGACTTGCCTATCTCGCATTGGCCTTTTTAGCCACCAGCATGCTTGTAGCCAGCGTGGGTAGAGCCCTTGCAAATCTGCATTCACAAAGCCTAGCCATGGTGAATATATAGATCTCAACATGTTATGTTTTCAATATTCCTGTGAACAGCAACAATTTTTATTTATTAGAAATAATTACAATGATTTCATTTAGGAAAATTTTATAAGAAAGTTACTATCTCATCTCTGAATAATACTTTTGCCTCATTTCAGCAATTGAATGCAATTCAAAATGGAAATTACTTTTTAATTTCTTTAGACTTATGCCAAATACTGCCATTAAAAGTCAGATGGTTTTGAAACTAAAAGTTATAAAAAAAAGAGAGTGTAAAAAATTATTAGTGTTTTGTTGTCCTTAGATGATTATCTTATTATGAAAGAACGGGGAAGTTACATTGCCTTTGTGCATTATCTATTTTGTTCCTATTTGATTTACTATCTCTCTAGTCTATGATAAAAGTAAATAAATTAATATATCAAAACTATGATATTTTACAGAGCATTCTTACACTCTAAGAAAGTTACTATTTTTCTTAAAAATTCATCTTCTTTTATTGAGTTCATTCATTCATTTGTTCAGTAAATCTACCTAATACATGACAGGGCTTGTTCTTCATGTCTTTAAATTTAGTGTCCTTGTTTACATATATGGGGGACACAGAACTTTAGGCTGTATGGAAATGAAAATAAACTCATATTAGCTGTCCTAGAATCTTGGGCTAAGGTGATCACAAAAAAACCCCAAATCTTTTACTTTTTATTTCAAATCTTTATTTATATTGTTTGAAAGGAACATGGTATTAAAATACTTGGTAAGTATAGCAAGTATGTTTTGCTTTAAGATTTTTGAAATCATATTCATCACATCCACAATCTTGTCTTGAAATATGCAGAAAAAGAAAAAAAATGTCTCTTAGAGAAGATAATATTCATCTATTTTGACTATGGAAATATGTGTGCCCTGTGGCGCTTTTTTCATAACTCTTCAGAGTAGTCATTTTCTACTTTCTGTTCTCTGTGGAATGACATTAGTGCTTCATTCCAGAACCATCACAGAATATCATTCCTTGCTGCTTTATAGCGAAAGCAGCAAGTAAGTGCAATATGGTAATTATAATAAGAATTGTCAAGAATATTACAATGATTTATGTCTGTGAAGAACAATTTAGCCTTCTTTCCATAAAGATCTTATAATGATTGCCTCTTGTTCAGGAAAGATTCTCCTAACTATCATTGCTCACTTTGCAAATCCTATTGACCCCACTGTAATTTTTGTATCTTAAAAAGCTTTCAAGGCTCTGCCTCCTTGACCTTCATTGTCCTTCCTTGACCAGGATTAACATGACACCTAGAAACACTTCCTTTGTGCATGTTGAATGCATAATGACATACATCTTTCAATAATTTATTCCAGTGCAACACTCACTTTTATAATATGCCTTCACAAAACGTGTCAGACAGTATAATTTAATCATCAGTAATACTTAGTAGAACATATTGAAATTATTAAAAAATATTATGCTTATTCAGCTTCTGTCTTCTATCAAGTGTGACAACAGTGTCATAAGGGAATGCAAATGACTTAATTAAAAAAGTTTTACATAAATGATTTTTATGAATAGCTTTTAATTTCCGCAAATAAGAGAACAGGTTGATATAACCTTAGAGTATTGATTGTGAAATCAAACTGTAGTGTTTCTGCCATATAAGAATGTTTAGGCATTTGTAGTAGATGTGAGATTGAGACAATATTTCTGCTAAGGGGTGTTACAAGGCCTCTGACTCTGTCAGATTCTGGGGCCCAGGTGTTGCTCTGTCCTGGCTGCTGGAGCTCAGTCTGGTACCCTGGAGGCTTAGGAATCTTTTTCCCAAGCTGATGCATGCAGCTGCTCCTTTCCCATTTGGAGGTAGTGAGTCTGAGCATGTATCCCAGACACAGACTGCTGCACACACAGGAGATGCTGACATGGCTGTCTGCAACGACAACACTGGACAGGACATTGCCTTTATCGGTTCCCAAATATGGCATCAGCAGGACTCACAGAAAACACAAATATGGATAACCTAAAACATAAGCACAAACAGTCAAGTACTTTTTCTCCTGTCCAGCTGATGAGTACTAAAGTTCACTAGTAAAAATAGACACACACATACACACACAAGTTCTCTAGGTTCACAAGCATGTTCACATGCCCATGGTTACCTCAAATACCAGCACAATTCCTCTGTCCAATACTTCTGCCTGGATCCTGAGCCCTCTTACTCCCTCCACAGGTGTCCTATTCACTGACTGGTCTGAACATCAAGTTTGATGTTCACTAGCAAACACATACTTACACAATCCTTTCAAAGGAACCCCACACTTGTACATCCTTCCAGATACCAAGACCCTCATCCCTGCCTGATACCTCTGTCTGGACCTGGGTCCTCCTATGCCACCTGGTACAGCTTGAATTTTCCTAACAAATTAGATGCATCCCCCACCTCCTAGGTCTGGGAAAACTGCACCTTTCTCTCCCCACACATGCTGATACCCAGACACACAGACTGTATGAGCTGCTGTCTCAATCCAGTTTGCTGGCACCATGGGCACATAGACACTGTCATCCTCAGTGTCACTCCAGTTGCAAGCTCTGAATCCAACAACAGTCTCTCCTGTTGCTGAGCTCTAACACATGGGACAAATAGTGAGATTGCAATTTAGTACATAGTTGTAATAACACCTGCCTATAGGTATGTCTGCAAAATTGATGTGCTTGCATTTGCACTCAGTTACTGAATTTGCTGAACAGCAGTATATTAAAAAAAATGAAGAACTTTCCTTCAAAACTAAAGGAATAACAAGAAAACAATTTTATCAAACAGTGACATTCCAGATGCATAATGGTGAACATTGTTACATTTCAAAAATCTTATGTATTTTGTTATTTTCAGAGGCCAGAATGTTCTCACATTAGCAATGGCAATAAAATTTTGTTTGTGTTCTTCTGAATGCAATTAAAATCCTTAATATTTCCTAATACGTAATAAAATTTTACATACAACACTGTAATGTGTCTCATGGTTATTTGCTTTTGTCCTTTCTTTAATGCATATTTCTTGAAGCAGGATGAGTTATGGCAAACAGAAAAAAAAGTCTAAATGGAACTATTCAAGTCCTCATTTAAAATTCTTTCACCTAAATATAGCAATATATGGATATGGTGGGGTTGCTTTCTTGTTGTGCTGTGGGTTGGAACTTTATTTTCGGATTTTGAACTTTCTGTCAAGATTCAGGACATAAGATTAATGTTTTATATTTTGTTGAATCTTGCTTTTTTTTAACTTAAACATGTAGGGAGGGCTGCTATTAAAAAACCCAACAAGATTATATTGAATGCTGCATGCAAAATTAAAACCAAACAAACCAAATAACCCCAAATTAACCATAAGACCTAGATGGAATGTAAAATTTTCTTCCATAAAATAATGTTACACAATATCTCTTAGTCATACAGTAAGGATACTGTACACATGGCAAAGCTAAAAAGAGGTGTCTGACAAATCATCCAGTAACTTTCTGAATGTATGTTCATCAGAACATATTCACATACTACAGCAAATTTTGAACACTTTATGAATGGGAGACACAGCCCAGCTATGTAAACTGAAAGAAGAATCCACCATTATCTTCCAGTTCTGAATTTATAAAAGTTTTATTATTTTGCTTTTTTGAAAGAAACCTTCGACTTAAATGTACAGCTTGCTACTTTACCTTGGATATGAATCATAATGTCAATTTGGTCATTCCTGTACCATGTAAAAATGAGAAATATTTCACTAGATGATTCAAGCATAAAACTGGATGATCATTATGATTCTCATATATTCTTCCCAGACATATTTGAATCACTTATTTACACTAGCATCAGAGAAATTTTTCATAACAAAGGTAAACTAAGAGAAATAAAAGCTAATAGAAATGTTCAAATCTGGCATCACAGCAGTGAATTTAACTAATAAAACATTTAGAATATGTTCTGAAGAAAGATAGAGAGCTACTAACAGACATTTTTATGATTTTAAATACATACTTTTTATGTAAACTTTACTAGATGTTAAAATCTTACTGCATATATAAAGTAGGAGGTAGTAGGATAAAATAGTTATTAAAAAGTGTTTAAAAATAAACTCAAATAATCTTAGAATAAATTTGATCCTATATGTCAAGGTGCTTTTACATATTATCTTACTTAAATTCTCACTGCTTACTAATTATAAATTTTCATTAAAAATTCTATTGTGCTATTTGTGAAAGAAACCAAAATAACTCCATCTTACAGGTGAAGAGCTGAGACATAAGTCATGACTCTCTTCAGAACACCCCTCTGACATTTTGATTCCAGTCTGGAAAAGTATTGTTTCTCTTGTTCAATATTCATGTTCTTAAAAAAAAAAAAAAAAAAAGGGGGGCACCAAAAAGCTAAACTGGAGCATGGGACACAACTATCTCAACTTAACAACTTAAGGCATGTAAAAGTTTGATCAGCCATAAATGTTTTTCTCACCTTCAACTGAGAGACATAAAGAACTTCATGCCAAATAATTTTTCCTCCCTTAGGTCATTAGTTAGTATAGGGAAAATTGCCCCCTAGATCTTTTGTCAGCTGCCTCTGTTGGTTGAAGTTAGTAATCTAAAGTTAACTGAGAGGAACCCTACCTCAAGAGACTTCTGAATATCACAAAGGATGTCTGTAGTTGAGGCAATAATTAGACCATGTGTTTAACCCTAGCTGAGGGTCTTACCTCTTACCCTCTATGCATGCTAGAAGACTAAAAATAACTAAGTTAAAAATTATTAAATAGAAATTTAGTACAAAGGAATGATGATAGGATAGGGTAGGGTAGGGCAGGGCAGGGCAGGGCAGGGCAGGGCAGGGCAGGACAGGATAGGACAGGACAGGATAGGATAGGATAGGAAAGTCATTCAAACAGGGAGTTGAATGCAAAGGAGGCAAGTGTTTCCCCACAGGTGTCATTAATTAGAAACTTGAATGAAAACAAAACCAAATTATGATTATGGGATATTTTTCTCATCAGATACAAAGGGACAAAATTACAAAACCTGGAATTTGTTTAGATGGAAAAAGGTGTCAGTAAAAAAAGAAGAAATTATACTAATAAATCTGCTCTTCAAAGCAAAGAAAACTTTTCTCTTTAGTTAGTTCTGAAGAATTTTATGAAAACAACTTGAATGTAGCAATATGTTTATTGACAAAGGGAAGAGAAAAATGTTTGTCTAAGATCCTGCAAAGAAGGACTTCAAACCTCAGAACAGCAGTCTAGGAACCTAGATGTCTGGCATTTGTAGTACACCATTTTAAAGTTTATCACTCATAGCCATTACTTATACATTATGGAACATGTGGTACTTTAAAAACAGCATGAAATTCTACTTGTTATAAAATCTCAATTACTCTATGCAGGAGCATTTTTTTTATTCTTGTTACTATTGAAGAAAGCCTTAATATTGAGAAAGTGTCTTAGACTATTCAGATCTAGTGTCACCTGGTATACCTTGAGAGATGGTATGACATTACTCATGGAGTAGCTAGGAGGGACATGATTCTCAGTTACATCATTTGTAGCCTTGCTCTGTAAACTGACTGTGCTCTTTGATAATCAAGGATCACTGTTTCCCTCAAAGAGTTTAGTATAGTCTTAATTTTTTATTTCCTGAGTTGCAAGGACATCAGTACAGTTCTGTGAATCTTGTTCTCTCTGACATACATTTATAAAAACGTTCTTACAGTCATATGCCAAAAAATGTCATAACTGACATTTAGTTCCTTAGTGTTAATTTACAGCATCTGATCATGCCATATTTACCTTGTAAGAGTTTAGTACCTACCCTTTTAGAGAGTTACAGGTAAATTAGACTTGGCAGGCCACATGCTTTTAGCCCCTTTTTCTGATGGTAAACCATTAAGACTTAACACAGATACTTTGCTACAAAAATCCCTCATTATAATAGAAGTTAGCAAAACATTTATTTCTCTTGAAGAAAATATAGTTAAAATGCAGTAAATCATCCTTTTCTGTAGAAACTGGTTGCAAATGGAAAATATTCTTCAAGAGACATTAGACTACACTAAAAACAATCTAAGCTATCTAATTTGTTTTCTCAGAAAAAAATCTAAAAGGTCACGTTGATTCTTCCTTGCATTGAAAAGGAACAACTTTAGAAAAGGTTAGTATAATTTAGGTTCTCTAGATTTTATTGTTGTTGATACTGCTGCTGAAAAAAGACCTTACAGCCTAACACTTGGACAAAAGAAAAATCTCTTACATTACTGAACTCACAGGTAATTTTAACTGATAACCTTGTTAAACTGACAGCATAGAAATATATTACTTATCACAGTGTAGACATGAATTAAGCATATTTGTTTGTTTTCTTTTTATATTGGTTAACAATACACTGTAATTTAGATTGGAAAATTATTTTCGAAATAATTAACTGTAATGTAATATCAATACTATTGAGGAATAGAATATTGATTTACAATAGCCAAATATAGTCAGGCAGCCCCACAAAGGAGAAGAGAATGAATAATCATAACGAACATAACAATAATAGTTCCTTTGATTTAATGATGAATATATTTTTATATCTGTGCACGTATATGTGGATATATATCTCTGTGTGTGTACAGATATATAGGGATAGCTGTCTGTATTCATGCATTCATTCAAGATACATACATACACACATGCATACATGCACATATATTTTTGAGGTTTGCCCTGGCTTAAAAATTTACATTTTAGATAAATTAGAGTCACAGAAAAGACAGGAAAATTACTCAGTCATTTCATGATTCAGTGGAAGTGAAAAAAGGGAACAGCAGTCATCCAGTTGCTAACTTTGTGGCCAGCATTGATAGACACTGTTATCTCTTCAGCAACGGGAAGGCTGGAACTGTCATGTATGTGTGAAACATGAAGAAAAAGCATTAAAAAAAGGGTCAGTCAGGTTAAAAACTTTTTCATCTCCCCTTTCCAAAATCACCAAAGCCAGAAATGGAATTAAAAATACTGGTGAACAGCTGTTGCAATGAGGGATGTGTTGAAGGAGCTGTCAGACAGCTAAAGGAAAGTGAACAAAGTAAACTGCTTCCTCCTTACTCTACTCCCAAAGGTACTACAGTCAGAATATGCAAGCAGAAAAAAAAGATTAAAAATTAAAAAGAGCTACTGTAAGATCGTAACTATTTTAGTTACATATGATTTTCATCCAAAGGAGTCTTTGACCTTTGATATACCTCTGGTTTAGAACAGAAAATATCTCTCAAGTGGCTCAAACATTGCCTCTTATGGCTCAGTTCATTAATTTTGACATACCATAAGTGTTTTTTTTCAGTATTCTCATTTGGTCAAGTTAAAAAAAAAGACTAATAGCACAGAGGTCAGAAAGAAAATGATGAAGGGTTAGAGAGAAAGCAGTGGAGAACCAGTGAAAGTGAAGTAAATCTGCATTGGCATTGCCTCACATGAGAGGGAAATCAGGATTCTTAATCCCTCATTTTCCCTCCTCTCCCCCCTTAAGAAACATTTTCTTTGTAACAGAGGAAAAATCTTCATTGACTTCTCTTCATGGTATCAGGAGAGTTCTGATACATTACACTTGAATAACACAAACATTACAAACTGTGAATGTTTTAATTGCATAAGCTAGTGAATCTTGCAGGTGTAAGGAAGAATTCAATCTGCAACTGTGTGTTTTGAAGGATGCTATGTAAATAAGAACACAGCTATATTCAAAAATGTTGTCTTGAAGGACATTACAGTAAAAGCAAACATATTTTATCTTCTTTGGCCTTTCAAAATGGGATTTCCTAAGCAAAGACTATTTCTCCATGTGCACTGAAAAACTTTCATGAAGCTCCAGGGGGAAAGAAAAGCCTCAGGCTCTCAGCCAAAAAGTATTCCACCATTTGAATAGTTCAACTAATACAACAGAAATATGTGCAGATACTTACAACATTGGGCAAGCAATGATTTCAATTCATCAAAGTTCAAGAACAGTGAGAACCATTAAATCATGCTGCCTGACCTATATTTCACAAGTCATTGCTTTCCTCCTAGTTATTTCCAGTCAGACCAATATCTTAATTTTATGTCTTCATAGTTATTTCATTTGTTTTCTTTTTCCTGAAGTAGATCTCCATATTTATTTTCTCATGTTTTTCTTCGCTAGATAAAGCTAATGCCTGTAGTAGTAGACATATTCTCCTTTGAAATGTACTTTTCACTGTAGCCATTTCACCATATTCTGCTTTGTATAACTGGCCACCTTTCATTACTCATCTCAATACAAAATAAAGGGAACTGTCTCAAAAATTTAAGGATATTTTCGCCATGCATTAAATAGACATGATTTCTCTATATGTGACAGTCCCCATGACCTTTCTGTCCTCATGCTTACATTTCAGAAAGTACTGAATCAATCCACATCATCTGTTGCAAGGTAGAGCTTACCCAAAAGCACTTCCCAAACAAAATCCAGCTCTAACTAGATCAAGTGAGTATAAGTTGAAAAGCAGAGCAACAATAAACAACAGTTACTATGTTCACACTTTTCTGTAATAAATTTATGACCGGAAACAGAGTCGTGACAGACATCCTGGCAATCACAGTGTCAACTTCAAATTTGTCATAGATATGAAGACAGCTGAAGACAATGCTATGACAATAAAATATAGGAAGGGCTGAGGATACATACAACCAAAAAGCAAAGTTCTGGTCATGCACTTGGATAATGACAACCCAATGCATCACTTAAGGCTGGGGACAGAGTGTTGGAAAGCTGCCTGTTGGAAAAGGTCCTGCAGGTCCTTGTTGATAGACAACTGAACATGAGCCAACAGCATGCACATGTGGCCAAGAAGGCCAATGGCATCCTGGATTGTATCAGAAATGGTGTGGCCAGCAGGACTAGGCTAGTGATCAGCCTCCCTGTACTCAACGCTAGTGAGGCTGCACCTTGAATACTGTGTTCAGTTTTGGGCTCTTCTGTACAGGAAAGTCATTGAGGTGCTGGAGTGAGTCCACAGAAGGGCACTGAAGTTGGTGAAGAGTCTGAAAACATATGTCTGTGATGAACTGCTGAGGGAACTGGAGTTGCGTAGTCTTAAGAAAAGAAGGCTCGGGGGAGACCTCTCTACAACTACCTAAAAGGAAGCGGTGATGTAACCTGTTCTTCCAGAGAACTAGCCATAGGACAACGGCAAATGGCCTCAAGTGGCACCAGGGAAGGTTGAGGTTGAACATTAGGAAAAACGTCTTCACTGAAAGAGTGCTTAAGCACTGGAACATGCTCCTCAGGGAAGTGTTGGAATCACTGTTCCAGGAAGTGTTCAATAAATGAATTGATGTGGCACTTCATAGTATGGTTCAGTGGGCATGGTGACATTAATTTTCCAGTCTTAAAGATTCTATGATAAACATGTTTTCCATTTACTATTTTTCTTTAATTGTATTTCTCAAAATTATTTAAGTATCTTCTCAAACCATAGAAACATTTTTGTTATTCGCAAGATGTTTAAATTTTTACTTCTAGAATATGCAACACTAAACTAGTGCCTGAAATGTGAAACCTGAAAAAAAATCAAATCTTTATTTTTTTCTAGGAGAACCCATATTTGTACACAGTTTGCAACAGAAAATATTATTGGCACAACATTAAAGGAAATCAATACTTCTTCCTCTGTCAATGAGTGAAGTCAAGTGTACATATGTTTTAGAGAGATTCTTCAACTCTAACTTGGGCAACACAGAACATAAAAATTCACATAAAGACTACATACAGACAAATTTAATTCCTTATTTATTTACTGGTTCTAGATACAAAAATATATTTTATGCTACCTTTTCTTCACTGCTATCTTACTGTCTAAATTATTTTTCTACTTAAAAGTGCTTAAAAGTCTCTTCTGTTGCCTTAGTCTTAATTGTAAGTTCAGTCAAGAGTTTACAGACTGCTAGGTAAAAATCACAGAAGATTTATTAAAGATGTTTTGTTAGTGCCTAAGAATTTTATATATTGGTTTCTGATTTGAAGAAAAGGCACAGTAATCTTTACCTCTCACAGCCAGCCTCAGCACAATAAATCTCTTCATTACTAGGGAAAAAAAAAAAGAAAAAGAAAAAAGAAAAAGAAAAAAAATTTTGAAACCAGTTCCAAAAATTGTCTCTTCAAAGCCATAATCAGACAAGCTGAGAATATTTGATTAATATATACTGAGATAGTATTTTATTTTATATTTGATTCTTTTTATGTCATCTGAGATCAATATGTGTCTGTTGATTAAGTCTTTTGTTTTATTTTGAAAATCCCTTTACAGGACTTGCACCTATTTTTTTGCAGCATTATGGTGATAAACTAGAAACTGAAAGTGAAGAAAACTATAAAGAATCATTGGTATTGAGTAAAATACAAATCCTCAAATAGCATGAATCTTGAAAAAGGAACAGAAAAATATTCTTGTTCCTTAATTTATCAAGAGGTCTTTCAACCATGAACATAAAATAAATGTCATTTATACAAAATCATAATTACTTTTTAAAAACATTTGTGGATAAACCTTCAGTGACCCAACGAGTTTTCCAAGACAACAGAGACCTAAGTATAGTGCACTTTTTAAACAAAACCATTACTTTTAAATGACTATTTAGATTGAACTGGAAACAGTAATTGAAAGTCTTGGCTACTTTCTTCTTGCAAAAAAATAATGTGAGTCTGAAGGTACTTTTTCTGTCTTATAAAACCTAATGTCTCACAGGCCTTCCTCCTACAGTCTACATTGCATGGTGATGCATAAGCTAGAGCTCACCTAAAGTACTGTACTCAGCTGGATACTGGTATCTGAAAAGGAACTGAAGGATGCATGTGCTTTGCTTTTTTCCTGACACTTTAATAGGCAAGTTTTTGATATTGTATACAAAACAAATTGAGGAGATGGTTTAAAAAAATTAAGATTGTAATATCAAAGCATTCAAAGGAAAATCTTCTTGCTAGCAGCTTGAATCAACATAGCCACAGATTGAAAAAAATAGCTTGGCCATTCCAAAACAGTGTCCCATATTTCTCTGAGCTGCCATAATTCTTTCCCATAAAATTGCACTGAAAAACAAAAGTCTTAATACATAGGATCATAGAATCAATCAGAATATTTTGGGATGGAATGAACCTTAAAGATTATATAGTTCTAACCCCCCACCATGGGCAGGGACAGCTTCCACTAGACCAGGTCTAATCCAATCCAAGTCCTATCCAACTTGGCCTTAAACACTTCTAGGGATGGGGCATATACAACTTCCCTGGGCACCCTGGTTCAGTATCTCACCACCCTCACAGTAAAAAAATGTCTTCCTAGTATTAGATAGAATACCTAATATCTAATCCAAACTCTTTCAGTTTGAAGCCATTTCCCTTTGTCCTATCACCACATGCTCTTGTAGGTCCCCTTTAGGTAACTGAAAGGCTGCAATTAGGGCTCTTCCAGAACCTTCTCTTCTCCAGGCTGAAGAATATGAACTCTCTTAGCTTGTATTCATAGAACTGTGTCCATCCCTCTGATCATCTTTGTGGTCCTCCTCTGGAGTCATCCAGCACGTCTATGTCCTTCTTATGTTGGGTCTCTCAGAGGTGAATGCATTAATCCATGTGGGCTCTCATGAGAGCAGGGAAGAGGGGGAGAATCACCTCCCTCAATCTACAGGTCATACTTGTTTTGACGCAGACCAGGACACTGTTGGCTTTCTGGGTTCAAATGCATATTTCATCCATCTCCTTGTGGCATTTCATTCTTACATTGATAGAGAGCACAACACTCCTGTATACATTGTGAACACTAAGAAAAAGCAAGGTGTACTTAAATTTAAATATTATTAAAATTATGATTGAAATATGTTTTTGTCCCTCACCCAACATATTTAAGTGAAGTAGATTTTAAGGGTTATCATAACTGTTCAGTCTTTTGCACATTCCTGTTAAATAGTTATCAAAAATACACGTTACATGGTACAGTAATCTGTCTATAATATAACATCTTTGATTAAAAACCCCTATATTTTGTGTTTCATACAGAGATTAATTTTAACTCACTGATAGAAATACTGATAGATACTTAATGGTTTCTCTGCACTTTGTCATTAATGACCCACCTTGTGCCAATCCTGTGGATTCTGAAAACTGTTTCCTTCTTAATATTATCTCTTAAAAATTATACCCTTTTTTTCAGTCAAATGTACTTTGTTCATTTAGGGTAACTTCTACAAATTTAAAGCAGCTGAAAGCTTCTTCACAATCAAACTAGTCATTTATTGTGGAGGTGGACCTACAATATCAGAAATAGAAGAGGTCATGCCAGGGATGGGTTTGTGAGGGAAATGAGGAGGCTACCCAGGATACCTTAAAAACTGAAGCTGTTGCTGTATTATAAAATGGTTTCCTTGTTCTTTTTCCCTTAGTCATGGTTCTTCTCAAAATCCCCCTGAGAAACCCCTTGTCTGTTTGGTTAGGTCTTCAGGGATTGGTCCTTGAAGGTCTCTGTTTAAGTGTCTGTATTGGCCCTTATTAACCCTTTCCCATTGGTTGTTATCCCTGGATTCTTATTGGTCATAGTTTGGATCCCCTAAGAACCTGTAAATACCCCTAGCCATGTTAATTAACACTCTCTGCTTCCCCTCCTGGTGGTCTCTGTGTGGCTCTTTCTCGGGCATCTCAGGGACCGTGTGTGTGGGGGGAGCATCTCCCACTTGCAATCTATGTGATTATCTTTGCAGAAATCACATAAAAGGAAACAGTATTAATACTTGAGAGTCTTATTTAGATACTTAGATAAGGGAAGAGTGTATTCTTGTAAAAAGTTTGCTTTCAGAATAAATTCTGATCTACACAGAGTAGGAATTCTACTGTTTACATCAGGTTTGATTTTGATCCCTCACAGGAAGTTGCTTAAAGTTCTTTTTCTCTGTTCAATTTTGGTGCTTTTTTGAAATAAAATTGCAGCATTTCAATAATTTTATTTGTGCCTAGTGTCATTCTGAATGTAATCCATTGGGACCCAGTAGTTACTGCTGTTTGACTAATTTTTGTTCTCTCCACTATATCTCTAAGTATTTTCCACATTTAAGGATAAACATATTCTATGAGAAAATAAGCAAGATAAAATCAGCTGTGACTGCATGTAACATACAGTTTGATTTGCATTTGAAGCGACCCTAAAGATCATCTAGTTCCAACCCTATTCCATGGTCAGGGACACCTTTCACTAAATCAGGTTGCTGAAAGCCCCACTCAGTCTGGCCTTGAACACTTCCAGGTAATAGGGCACCTGCAACTTCTCTGTTCCAGTGCCTCAGTGAAAAATGTTTTCCTGATATCTCATCTAAATCTACCTTATTTCAGCTTGAAGCCATTATCCCTTGTCCTATCACTACATGTAAAACGTCCTTCACCAGCTTTCTTGTGCCCTTTAGATCTTTCTCTCCACTGCATAGAATAACTCTCTTGACTGGATAACTTACAATATTATGAAATAATAATACCAAAAGGTTAAAACCACTTCAACTTAATTTTTAAGTTGCGTAGGTCTATTTATCTAAAAAGAACACTATTTTCCATTCTTAGATAAACTTTACATCTTTTAAATTGACACTTACCTATGTTTTCGTGCCAAATTTCTATATAGGTAAATTTTACTTCAATAAACCCTCAAATATACCTTTGCCTTCAGCTTTTAGATGATAGCACAGTTTTGCTTTTAGATCTTCTGAGTGTTGGCATTTCCCCAGTAACAAAAACAAACAAACAAACAAACAATACAATAGCAAGACAATCTATACTTACTCAGATAGCAGATGTTTCATAAAATGGAGAGCTGCCTTGCAGGTTGATCTCCACCCACTGATTCATTGGTTACTAATAATTACATCTTGGATCTGTAAACAACCATGGATTTCATAGATAATTCATATCTTTAATTCATGCTAATTAAGGAAGCATTTAAATGTAATTTCATACAGTAATAGTGGAAACTATTCTGTAAGTATATGTGGAGTGTAATAATGTTTATTTCAGTAAGATTACCTGATGAGGACTGTTGAAATGGGACTCTATGAAAATGGGGAATGCAATTTAAAAATTTTGCAGAAGCACAGACCTGACAGAAAAAACAGCAATGGAGATGATGACAAGAAACCAATAAAGTCAATGACAGTAACTGGTGGGCTATCAAGAAACTGCAGCCATCACTTGAAAAAGGGCCAACCTGGACTTAGCAAGTGATGGGGATGTAGACATGAGAGTCACAGATTTGGGATGGTATGGGGTATCTTGGAGGTATGTAAACTGATGGGGCAATGAGCAGTGGAAGGGGATTGGGGAGAAGCAATAGAGGCATAGACAGAAAAGGATATAAAAGGAGCTGATCACATGTAGAATGGAGCTAGTCAGCACATTGTTGGAACTGAGTCCTGTGCCTGATCTCAATCTGTCCTGTCTTCTCATCAATAACTATCTGCCTGGATAATCTCAGTCTCTGTCCCATTTATGTGTAGAGGTATGCTGCAGGGACTAAGTGCTAGCTGCTGGGAGGAACAGTGTGAATAGGTTTGGGGCCAGTAGCTGAAGTCAGGCCAGGGGTGTGGGAGTCCCTGGCCCCTGGTGTCAGCTACTGGAGTAAATGTGGTCTTAGTATCAGCTACTGGAGTGAGTGAGTCTGGTCTTGACTATCAGACACTGGGACAGGAAAGATGTCCCAAATACCAGCTAGTGGGAGATGCCAGTGTGAGTGAGGTAAGAGAAGGCCAGTACTCAGGGGATCCATTTGGCTGGAGTGAGACCTGAGCCACAGCCTGCATGCCTGGTGCCAGCTGCTATGGGAGGCAAGTGTCTGTATCTTCCCTAAACTGAATGTCTGCGGGGTTTGCTTGTATATTACTAGCAAACCTCAAGCAGGACCAGTCAGGACACAGGAGATCCTGGGCCTGGTATCAGATGGGGACAGACTTGGCCTGGTATTTGGGGAAATGTATTAGTTCAGGGTACCTGTGAGGTTATGAGTACGGGCATATTTGCTGGTGGAGCACCAAGCTCTACAAGACAGTGAGTGGAGCAGGTAGGAGGACACAAGTGTCAAGTGTGTGCTGTTGATAGTGAGCTTCAATCTCTACCAGCTGAAGAGAACATGGGGACTTGTTTCTCTGTGATAATGCTTTATGTCTTGTCTGTGGCAGCCTGTGTAGCTGGTCATGTCAGTAACCCATGTGTCTCTGTGTGTATGCCTCTGTGTGTGTGTCTCTGGGATATGTGCTCAGCTTTGTTCAACTTGCAAGCAGGAAAGCATTATCCATTTCAATCATCCTGGGCTGGAGACCATAGGCATCCTGGATGGGTTCCAGCAGCCACAGAAAGAATTTCGGAGCTCAGAACTGCTGGAGACAGCAGACACATGATATCTGTTAACAGAAGCCATCACCCAAGATGCGAAGCACGGACAAGCCTGAGTGAAGGTGACCCAAGTGGCCCAGCAGGTTTCCTTGAACACTACTTGCAAATGCAGACATTATTTACTGTCTCAGGACATGTGAATAAAACTATAGATATCATAAAAATCATCACTAGGAAGAAACCACAAATGCAAGTAAATAAATGTAATTAGAACCTTTATGAACCTTAGCCCCCTCCCTCAAAATGCTACTGAAGCAGATGTTTCTTGTGGTACAGTATTCTTTTGAGAAAACTATAGTAAAAAAGTTCCTTCAAGTTCATAATTGAATTTCTTGGCAAAACAAGAGCAATAAGATATACTCTAAAATCTCTAAATTGTTACAGTCATGTATGTACCCTTACTGAACTGGATAGGGGAAGAACTTTGATTTGTGTGTCTGAAAACCGTATATATTATTCATGTTCCTGACCTGTTTTGTCACTCATAACCACCATTTCTCTTCACCAGGTTTCCAAAGCCTAAAATGCTCTCCCTCAACACCCACCCACCCCTCCCTTCTACATTGCACTGAAAAAAAATTAATGAAAGATAAATTGAGAGGTAATGGTCAGATACCTTTCTGAAATAGAAAACTTTGAAATTGTCAGGAAAGAATTTCCTAGTTTTTGCTCATCCTAGTTTAAAGGAAACAGACATATCAAGATGTCATTTAAAATATATACATCTGAATCATAGAATTTATTTCTGTTTCTCTTAGTGGAAACCACTAGTAGCTAACTACTCAGATTAAAGTGCTAAATTAATAAAAAAATTGCATTAATTTATACAGAAGTTGTATATTCTGTAATAGAAATTAGGAGTTCATGATTGCTTTCCTTCATTTGTTAGGCTTGGAAACCTGTAGAATATGAAGAAAGATTATGTGCAATTGGCACAGCTTCCCTAGCACAAACAAAGAGCAATCAAACAATCAAAACTACAAAAATTTTCTATCTACTGTCCTATCTATTGACAATCAATGATCCTTTTTTCGCTAAATTGCTGCATCTCATCACTAATAAAAATGTTAGCCCTTTGTGTAAATTTTATGTGAAAGAAAATAAAGGGTGTCAAGTATCTGTTTAAAATAAAGCTACAAATAAGTTTTGTCTGTATTTAGTTCTGAGATGAAGGAGACTGATAATTTTTCAGATGGTTCTCAACTGAAGAACTAAAAATGCAGGTGAATAAGAAAGCTCAGCAAACCTAATAAGAATATACTTAGAATGTTAAAACAGTGCAGTTTGCAAGCATCATTTGCAAATTATAGTATTAAAATTCTAGTCAAAGGTTTCAGTGCCAATTATTTTAATGAGAAATGGAAGTGACAGAACTGGAAACCCTCTAGTGACAATATTCTTAAATGAAGTAAAAAAAGTTGGAAATTTAATCTGATCTCATGACAGTGTCTCTTAGCTATATTTTGTGGGGTTTATTTTCCTTTATGCTCTCCTCAGAACTGAAATTTGAGTTACATATGTATTTTTCATTCATCTGTACTTTTAGGCACTAAAATTGACCTTGTATCCATTCACATTACTCCAGTGTCTTCTCAATCTATAATCTTAATAGTCTAGAAATGTGCCCATAGTAGTACTGAATATGCTATACTTATTTTACAGACAGCCTAGTACATGATGTGTTCGTGCCAGCAAAACTCTCTGCTTGATTTCTTTCAGTGTGACATGCTTTCAGGGCATGGAACCATTTTGCACAGTCGAATTATACTCTGACTAAAAATTTCTTCAGGTTCTGTAGATAATGGATTACAACAGAGTGCTTTAGGTATATTATCCATTTCCATAAGACACAAGACTTGCAGGCATAAACTCACTTGATTGTTAAAGCACAGTCCTTCTAAGAATATTCTGTTAAAACTATATTAAAACTTGCAGCAATTGTAGCCTACACAATATGCACATAGACTTAGCAAAATAATGTTTTCCTATCAGTCAAAGTGAAGGTGGAAATCACATAATGAGAATAATTAAGTAACAACTAGGTTTTGGCTGCTAAGGAACATTTGTAATAATTATGGATAAAGATTTAAAAGGCATCAGAAAACAATTTATGTGGAATAGAAGTCTCATTCAATTGTAAGGAAAAAGTGCATAATTTTCTACTGAATTAATTAAGTAAATAAAATGTCACTGTACAAAACATGTTGAGACAAGTTCACATGCACAGAGATTTTTTTGGGAGAGTCCACAGATTATGACATAGATTAATTTTAATGACAAAGGGTACTTCTGCAGAAAAATTTTTGAAAAAAATGAAGAAAGGAAAATGGGAAAAGGAAATCCTCTTATCAGGAACAAGCAAGGCAAAGAAGGTCCAGATGCAAGCATCCTCTTCTGGGTGCCCAGTCAGGAGCAGCAAGTGATTTCCCATTTTCCACAGCAATTATAAATTTACACAAGGACCTGCTCAATCTCCTTATGGGCTATACCTATTATGGTACTGTTTTTGGTGGCTAGAGAACACCCTTCTCAGGAGCAGCTGCTTACATGATAGCAGCCTACTAGAGGTGTGTGCATACACATTCTTAGGTCCCCTAATATAAGTCAGGTGTTTCTGGGGCAGAAACAGGGGGGAAAGGGTGATCTGATGCCAGTGACAGTCACTTCCCAGGAAAGCCCACAATAATAACAATAATGCAGGTGTAAGGCCATGACAGCAAGGGAAAAATGCTGCCAGAGTGGATGTGGAAAATACAGTACCATATCTTGTGCATAAAGTTACAGAGCTGCAAGTGAAAGGCCACTGAGATATAAATAAAGGACAATCTAATGATACTTAAGGCAGTGTGCAAAATTCTTTCACAGAATTATTAAATATGTATTAAATAGTTTCTACTATTTTCATGATTTTTCCCGATTTTTTCAATTTCTATCAAATACTGAAGTTTATCCTAAGGGATATTAATGAGATCACCGATGAAGCCCTGATTTCAGGATTTACTAGTCAGAACAAAATTGTTTAAATAAACATGCTCCACTGTTTTTTTCTTTGACATTCTAATACAGTCTTCACAGCAACAAACATTGTATCAGATATTGTATTCTTGCAGCATTCAAAATTTCATTATGATGTTTTAATAAAATGCTTTACACAAGACTGTTCTTTTATATAAAGACTGATATCAGCCTAGTGCATTAGCTTATGTGAAAGATCATTTCCTTTAACAAGTTTGAGGTCAATATTAGGGTAAAGTATTGGATTATTTTTATATCTTATTAGGTTTCTATCTAGTTTGAGATTTTTTGTTATTTCATATGAGAACTTTACCATGATATATCTGTCACTGTTCTGTTTAAAAGATGATTTAATATTTCACAATTTTTTTTTTTATTTTTTATTTTAATTCACAGCTTGCTTTCTGCTATGGTGTAGTCGTCCTTAAGCAATTCATCAAAATTTTGCATAACAAAACATATTATATATATATTCTATGCAAACTGAAAAATAAACCAAATACATTCAAAGTTAAAATTTTCCTTTTCTAAAAGCTGATTTGTGAAAAGAAGTTATTTAATCCATAGAAAACTCCTGACCAATTCTTTCCAGGCTTTTGAAAACCTAATGATTTTGAGATGTGAATAGACTTGTCCTGAAAATGTAATAGGAACTACATAGCCTGTGTTAAGTCCTATAAAATTCTGATTTTAAAGGGGACCAACAGAATTAGCCTACTATTACAATTAAATGAAGAGACAATTTTGGACTGAGTATCCTTTTCTACTTCCAGGTACATTTGTTTTCACTCACTGAATATGTAGCATACAGATGCAGTTATATATGCTTGCATGTTACAATGTGACAAACTTTAAGCATCTCTTTGGGTTTCTTTTAGGATACAGATCTGCTTTCTCAACATAAACTTTGTGATAACTTTTTTTCCCATTCATCTGGACAAATTTCCCAGGTAGCATACTTTTTGCCTTCTACCAGAGGTGATGAATTTGCTTCACATCTCTCCTGGATGATCTTATTAATTTAAAGAAAAATCTTACATAGTGGCAAATATAGAAAAAGGCTCAGTAGCGTTATACTTCATCCAGCTTAAAGCTTGTTTGCATGCTGTGTTGCACCTATTTTATTTTTAAAAAATGTTTTACTTTCAATTGGCTTGTATCAATACAAAAATCCCAGGTATTGTAGACACTGGGTTATACATGACAATTTCTGCTAACGCTAATGCAGCTATTTATGAGTCATTATAGCAACTGCATTCCTTTCTAGGGTGAAGTAATTTTGTGAAGGTCAGATGGAGAATAAATTTTGAATGGTGATGTTTAAAGCAGTATCAGCAAGACTTACCTAATTTTGAAACAAATCTCTGAAATCATTAGTTTTGAGTTGGAGAGGCTTTCCCTCACAATACTGAAGATGCCATATTGTATAAAATAGACAATATATCTATTCCTTTTATTTAATAAAACTATTAACATCATCCCTACCAGTATTATTTATGGAATTGTTAAACAGTATTCTCATCCCAAAGAGAAATATCTGGAGATCCCACGCTAGTTTTTATTGTTGTTTGTGATTCTATCAGAATGTGCTCAAACAGTAAATGACAGCTATAAAATTTTAACATTGGTAAGAAAGACAGATGTTATTAATCTTGGTTATTTTTTCCTTTATACCGATTGATTGCCTTTATCTGATATGTAATAAAGTTGATTTAATATTCAGGAAATTTAAGTTGTGTTAGGAATATCTCTGTACTCATCTGACTCCATTAAATGAAAATTACTATGCTGGTAAAATACACAATGTATATAAGACACAAACCAGCAAATTTGAATACGGTGAGAGCTCTTAGTCCCTTGTAAACCAAATGATCACCAGCCAAAATTTTAAAGTATATAGGTACAGTATTGTGAAACTTGTATCCAAAATCTGATTACATTGGGTTTTAAATTACCATTGTGTTTTAATGCACCACATTTTATCTTCCAATTTCTGACACACATGCTGGAAAGCCCCAAACCTCCACAGTTAAATTTTCTGTCAATTAAAATAATTTTGAAAGCTATTTGAGGCTATGCAATGAGGCTATGTCTTTTTCCATATTTCTTCCACAGCTTTCATCCACAAATAGTTTTTCTACAGCTGAAAATGGTCCATTGACATTCTTGTGCATATCTTTGAATAAGACTGATGTTTTGCATTATATATTCATCTATTTTTGTGAAGAATGATTTAGCACTCTACACAGTATATTTGTTTTACAGACACTAAAATTTGCTTACATCTATGAAATTTCTAACCAATGGATATATGTATGTATGCTCTGTATGTATGCTTACCATATATTTTGAAAATAGTTCTTGATGTGACTATTAGTCATTTAAAAGGAATTAGGTCAATAACACTTGCTTAGTTTCAGCTACTTTGACCATAGTTATACTTTGTTATTTCATACCGACACACTGAGAGACACTCTCTCAGGCTCTTTATTTTAAATGAAGTTGCCAAAATTACGTTAGATGTTTTTGCTAGTTTAATAATATTAGCAGTCAAATGTGTCATACAGTGTTGCAGCCATAATGAACTTTTCTTAAATAAGGATCTAATTTAAGAGCTCAGCATAAAATTTTTATTGTTGTGGTTTTCCGTGATTGAGGAATGAATGATAGCAGCATATGATAATTTGTAACAATTTCTGTGATTTCCAGATTATGTTGGTTTGTCCTCAACTCTTTATGAAATATCTATTTAAATCTGCAACTGTGAGGAATAAAAGAATTTTTTTTTTAAATCACATTTGAACTGTAAAAGTTGTGACAGATTTTGAATTACATGATGCAGTAAACTGAATATCTAAGAAGAATCATTCTTACACATCATGTGCAAATTATCAGTACAAGGTAAATTGTAAGTTTGAAGACATTTGTCTTTATTAGTGACTAATAAGTACTTTTGTAAACATATTACTACAGCAAGAAAAGCTTTCTGAGTAAGAGAGAGTCAACAGTATTGGCAGGGTAGTTTCAATTACAATTTGTTGTTTATGGCACAGAGTTTCTAAATTTGGTAGCATGCACTCGGTTTAGCAGGCTCCATTTTCACTCCTCCTTCCAAACATCTTTGGTATGTTTCATAAGTGAATAAAGGAGGTCCTTTGGGCTTGATGAAAAACTGCAGGCTTTTGGAAATAAATGTACTGGGAATGAGTGTGTGGTACACAGTCTATACTCCAAATTCCAACTATTTAAGAAAAAAACTCCAAACATTCAGATATATCTGTGGCTGACTTAGTTACAATAGAAAATCTTGAAGACTAAATGCAGATACATCAAGAAAGTAATGATTTTTGGTGATGACCATGCAATTTGGGGAGAAAATAAAGATGCACCAGAAGATCTCTGTAACATAACTTTGCCCAAATGACAGCAGCAGACTCTTCTGATGTAAACATCTCTGAAGGAAACTGAATAATTGCCTTTGAGCATGGACACAGAGTTTTTTCTCTCATCCAAAGGAAAAAAAAAAAAAAGAAAAAGAAAGCAAACCCAAAACATACCAAGCATACAACAAAATCCTTAAAAATTAAGATGCTCATTACCAGTCCACAAACATGGATGTGTATGGATGTAGTTACTAATATTGCTGTCAAATGGAAACCACAAGATATGAAAATGTTTCCAGTATAGTCAACAGAAAATCATGAAAACAATCACAGGAAAATTTGACATAACTGACAAGGAAACAGAATTAAATATATTTTTATCTCCAGAAAGAATGCTTAAGGGTAGATGGCAAGGGCAGCAAAGTAACCTTTTCCAGTCTCTCTTGAGGAATACCACTGTCTTGGATAACAAGAAACATAACTTTTAACTACAGTTTTGGAAGCGTGAATGTGCAGCATGTTATGCTAAAAATCTTGTTTACAAGCAAAGACAAAACACTTTTATATGTAAATCAAAATTTTACTGTTATTCTAATTGAAGTCTTACCAGTCTAATCCAAGAATCATTAATAATGCACATCTAATTATTACAGGAAGAGAAAGAATATGTGCATGTAGAAGGAAGTTCCAGTACTACTGAAACTAGTGTAGTAGTTAGAATAATTACACAAGCACTTCTTTTCTACCCACTTTCCTCTTATGTTTATGTTCTCCTGCTTCTGTGTGTGCTAAGGTTCAGATCTTCATTCTGGTGTTATGATTCATTCAACACCTGAAGACCTGAAGCTGCGAGGAGTATGATGCACATGTTAATGGCTTCTTCCTCACTCCTCAGTCTACCTGGTGTCATTTCTATGTTTGATATTCTTTTTCCACATTTTTCTGCCACTCCAACTTATATCCAAATTTTTTATACATAGTGACTTTCACAATTTGTAGATAGTATTTCTTTGTTTTCTGTTGCCTCATTTCTTTAACCTATCATATGTGAGAGTTGTTTAAAGCTCTGGAGTTTCCAGTGTTGGGATAATTCCCTACCCCTTATCACCCCAGGACTGCAGTCCTCTACAATGCATCCTGCATAACCATTTCTCAAGTCCTCTGCTGCCATATCAGATCTATTTTTAACTGCCTTGTGTCAAGATATTAGAGGTGTAAAACCACACAAAGATGACCAAAAGAAAAAAAAAACAAACAAATAAAACAAACAAACAAACACTGCAGACTCCTGCTTAATTAGAAAAACTGCCACTACAGCTAAACTAAGTAAAATAACGGTACAGACAGGTAAAAAAAATATCAGACAGAGCAAGATTTAGCAGCTCCTTTCCAGAAGCCTTTTAAACTGAGTACAAAGCTAATGATGTGCTTCTAGCAATGGCTATACTATTTTATACTCACTGACAAGTATTAGTCTGTGCTCAGGGAAGAGAGAGGCAAATCAACAATAAGCAAAATACATCTGAAATGCAGGACAGATTTCATGAAGCAAAGGGGAATCTATACATGCCTGTATTACTCTGCAAATATTTGAGGAAAATGGAAGGGCATCACACAGATTTTTACAAATACATTATTCAATATTAGGGGTTCGGACTCAGCAAAATGCTAATTTATTGAATAGGAAAATGGGACTTCTAGTGATTATTAAACACCAGATATGTAGGGTTGATATGTGTTAATTGGGCAATTATGAAGAGTTGATGTAGATGGAAAACATAGGTTATCATGAAATTTGCGTTTGCCACAATGGAGTCTTGTCTTTTTGGATAAAAAGTTGTATTTTTCTGGCCCCATAAGGAACTAAATGGCCAGAAAACTCTAATCCTGAGACTTTAAAAGGAATATACCTGAAAACTTCCTCTGCTTATACAGACAAGTTTCCCTGATATTTTCCATGTCTCTCCTGTTTTTTACCTCCTTTCGCAAACTAATACATGAGTCAAACATTCAAAATATGACTTGCAAAATTACAAACTATACAAACTATTACAAACTATATAAAGTATTAACTACATACAGTGTTAGTATATAGTTTCTTTCAGAGATGATTAAATGTACTAGAGTTCATCTATGCCTATCAGATAGCTGATTTACCTACACATTATTTTATTGAATGTGTTCCGAACTTTTACCAAAAATGCTGTTCTGATATTTGCTGCTGGACAAAAGATGCATGAAGTAATGTCAGCAAAACAACCTGGTATTATTTTACAAATTTGTGACATAACGATATATCCCTTTACTTCAAAATACAATACAGTGGCAGGAAAAACTTTTTAATATATGTATCTTAATACAGTAGTCCTGATTATAATCTTAAATATTATTATGATTTTCAGTTATATCCATCTCAAACTATTTCTGACTCTTGTGAATCAAAATAAATAAACTAGATAGTTAAAAAAATTGCTTTCCCATTTTTGAAACAAAAGTTTCACCATTCAGCACACACAGAGATCTGGTACAGTTTGCTTTGTTTATATATTTAAGTGCCCTGATAGCTATTTACAAAATAATAGATTAGGATGGAGGATAAGATGCTCAGATCTTTGGTAGCTAATGTTTTTATAGAGAGTTCCTTGTGAAAATGTGGCAACCACAACCAGAAAAACAGCTGATTTGAAAAAAGCTCTGGAACACTATGTTCAAGGTTAATGCAGCTGCCCTTAGCCCTCTTTCTATAAATGGTTCTCACTCTGATTTCTTTCCTTGCTTTGAAAACACAAAGATATGAATTAGTCAGGAGACTTCATAAAAATCTGCTCATGCCCAGAGTTGCAGATCTTCACTTTCTGCAGTTCAGCGGCTATTTAATTTTAATTGCTCCCCAAGCTTAGGCCAATTCTGGATGGCAAAAGCAGGGCAAGAATCATTCACTGCTCCTTTGAAGTGTGAAAAGCCTGTATTCAGATTGCCTCAGGCTCTCATTCTTACATTTATGTGAAAATGTAAGCTGCTGAACACTTCTGTTGAACATCTACAACACTAAGTTAACAGAAAATGTCTTCTAAAGTGCAGCTTGATTTTTTTTTTCCTGTGGATTTCATGTTAAAGATCTTAATAAAAATTATTGAAAAAAATGTGACAAATTACATGAAAATCTATGCTAATGAGCTTGGATAGATGTAGATTTCAGACCATATTACATAATCCCTTCATTCAACTTCTTAGGGAGGATTATTACATCTGTGTATAGCCCCAAGTGTATACTAAAAGTAAATCACAACTACAGTTTCTCAACATGCAAAAATTTCTCAAAGCAAAAGCAATAAATGTTGCTCTGTTGATAGTTTTTCAAAAAGATGGGAGAAATAACTTTTATCCTGTCTCTTCATCCTTCTTTCTCTCCTTGCCAATAGCAAAATTCAGACTTCATGAAGAAAATTACTTTGAGCTCTGAGAAAATTGAACGAGTGAGTCACTACAGGAGATAAGCTGAAGCTGATGGTGATGCAGGGAATACCATATTTCCTTGTAGGAGTTTCTTCATAGGGAATTCTTTTCAACTGAAAAAAAAGAAGTATGCAGCAATAGGAAAAGATGTATCTTAGAAGAAAAAAGGAATACATTAAAATGTATTTTTCTGTATGCATTGGGACTAAATTAAAAGTGGAGGAGATAGTAAAGCTGGAGGTGTGACAATACTAAGCTAAATTTTCAGTGAAATTAATATAATTATATACATTAAAGAAAAAAAATAGATTGTCAAATGAAATGTGTGGGGTTTTTTATACACAATTGTGTGCTATCTGTGCTGAGCTGACCAGACAAAAGGACTAATAAAAGGGGGGGGAGAGAACAGAAAACTATTTTTAAACATTTATGCACCTTAAAAATTGCTTCTGTGTTTATCAAAGCTACTGTAGAAGCATAAGAAAGATATAATAACAACAGAAAAAGAACAATCCTAAGCAACCAGAGAATACAAGTACTGGGTTCCAAGAAACAACTAAATTCTAATACAACATGCTTACCTTGTTCTAATTCCACATTTCTACAGCCAAAAAAATCTTTTACAAAGTTTCTGTTCAGGTTTTCCCCTTGCACTGTGACTGAAAGAGTCTCCTTATCATCAGAAGTGCCTTGTGTTTGGGAAGGTGCTCATCTGCTCTTTTGAAGTTTGTGTGTCTAGTTGTTTTCCCAGCATGACATTCTTCAAAAGAGGCCTTTTAAAATTATAGCTGTAGCTGCAAATTGCCCCTTAACGTTAGATAAATACAAGCAAATACAGCAACTGCTATGTCTTAGCCTGGGTTTCTTTTGCTTACACCTGAAAACTAACATTTCTCTGACAATCTTCAAAATAAAAATGTCAAGTACATTTAGGGATTTTCACAGAGTAGAAAAATGTTATGTTAAATAATGTGTTTGATTACACTCTCATCTCTACATTAATCTTGTATTAAAATTATAATACTTAGTAACAACAGAAGGCATTGCTTTTAAAATACCCTCATTTCTATTTTATGAGAGTCAAAATTACATAAATCCTTACTGCTTTATCTATGGCCTGTCCAGAAGTTAAGAGGCACCCTAATTCTTTTGCTAAAAGCAACCCAGCACCTGAAGTGCCAATTCTACAGAAGTACTTAACTATTTATGCTTTAGTCTATATTGCAATTAAGGAGTCAGCAAACTCATAAAATAACCTGAAATTTAAAAATGAAATGCAAATAAATATTAATATGAAACTCAGATCATGAATATTTGCAAATTAAATGAGTTTCCATTTGAAATTAGGATCCAGTTATTGTATTTTTGAATGTCTGCAGGTATAAGAAATAAGCCCCTAAAAGCATACCATAATCTACAAACCCCCTGTATTTTTCGAGAAAAACCTTGCCCATAATTATCTGAAAGACACAAGTTCAGCACTTACATATAACATTCTTAGAAGGCATGTAAATAAGTGATCAAGTGTAAAAATAGGGAATAATTAGATAATGTTTTATAGGGGGAAGTTTTCCTGATTTTGGGGTTGGAGTTGGGTTTTCTTTTCTCATTTAAACAATAACCTACTTATTACATATTTGTTGCTCACGTTAGCTTAGAAATATTTCCAAGTTTTAGGAAATGCCAAAGTGTTTCTCAAGATCTATTCTTCTGCTATTGAAGAAACTTTTGGGGTTTATAGCTCTGGGTATTGTTTCAGTGGGTAGAATCATGTCTGCACTTTCACAAGAAAAAATATACTCAGTGTTTAGAAAATTCTGTGTTAGAACTGTAAGAGTTTTGTTATTGACTTTCCAGTCACATATTTTTAATTTCCTCCTTCAGTTTTTCCCTCTGACTGTATTTGCGGAGTAGAGAACTATACAAGGAAAGGAGAGTTTGCTTTCCTTATTTCTATCCCTTCCATTTTATTTAAAAAAAAAAAAAATCTTGTGACTATATTACATTAAATTATGTGTTTAATTGTTTGCCACCTGCTGGGGCTTCAGTTCAAATTATGCTGAGACTTGGTCATCAGTCCATGCAGTTATTTCACGCATGAGAATTATCATTTTTAATTTGGCAGAAGTGAACTAGTACCCCAGCATGTGTCCACAACATCCACCTCAAAAGAGCAGTAAAATGAGTCAACTAAGTTGATTAAGACAATAAAGCTATCAGGATAGCTTTGGGGCTAACAAAAATGCTTACTCAATCCCATTTAGTGTTTATAATTGTTTGCATTTTTTTCCATTTTTTTTTTTCTAATGTCACTAATGTGGACTACTAATTCAAGTAGTAAATTAAAATGTCCATAAAGTGGTAATGCATCCTATAAATTTACAAAATCACTCATTAGAATTCTAATTATGGATATATTTCAGTAGAGAATGTAGTATATGGAACTGCATTTATTTGAAGTAAAGTCAACAATTTAACTTTGTAGAAAGCCTTCCCAAGTCTTCCAAGAATGCAAGTCTAATTAAGTTACCCACTAAACACAGACAACTTTGTAACAGACACTTCATTTTCCACTGCTATCCCCCACGGAACATTAAAACCTAGAAATATTCTGTTTAAAATATAAAATAATGACTCACTGGAAATTGCTGTTTTTGTTTTTTTTTCTTTTATAATCCGGAACAATTTGGCAGTGAAATGGAGACTTAAAGGATTAAAATGTCTTATGTAACTGCTAAGATCATATTCTTTCTACTATAACCACTATGGACTATATTAAAGATCTAATAGGTATTCATCACCAATCCTCAGTTTTTCATGTATGTAATAATAATAGTATGAGAGTCGTTTAAAGTAATTTGACAGATTTATATATACTGGTAAAGATAACAAATAGTAAGTCTTCCTCTGGAAAACATTATGAAAATAGAATCTCAAAAAGCTTCAGTAGAATAAATTCTAAAACTCAAATAGGCAAAAAATAAAATACTTAAAAAAAAATAAAATATTTTTCTTTAGCACCTAAGTCTACTGTTTCAAAGTGTCCCTTACTCTCATTGAAGATGAGGCACAAATAATGACAATTATATTTAAAATGGCATGACCTATTTGTCCCCTTAAACTCTTCCTTTCCTTCAATGGTCACGTTTTCTGACCTCTTACTGAGTCTTCTTCCATTTCTCTATGTGTTCTTTTAAGTCAGATGCCAAAAACTGGTAGCCACTGAGGCCTTACAAATATGATTACTGAAAAGATCTTGGACAGAACTACTACTATTAAATGACAAATGAGAGTCTCCTTTTTACTTCAGAAGTGTTATATTGAGCTGGTATGGTGGGTTGACCTTGGCTGGCTGCCTGGTGGCCACCAAACTGCTGTGTCACTCCCCCTCCATCAACACTATGGGGGCAGAACATACAGCAAAAAGCTTACAGGTAAAGATAGAGACAGTGAGATCACTCATCAATTATCATCATGGGCTTAGCAGACTTGATTTGGGGAAATTAATTTAATTTATTGTCAATTAAAAAAAATCAGGATAAAGAAAAATAAGAAAAATGCCTTTCCCACCCCTTCCTTTTCCCAGACTTCAACTCTCTTACCTTCCCCATACTCCACCAGACCTGAGCAGCATCACAAGGAAATGGGGAATGGAAGTCATAGTTCAGTTCCTGTCACTCTTTCTCTATTCCTCATGCTCTTTCTCTATTCCAGACTGAGGTCCCTCCCATGGAAGATGGTGCTCCACAGGCTTCTGCAATGTGAGTCCGTCCAATGGGCTGCAGTTCTTCAGTGTGTGTCCTTTGTACAGGGCGCATTCTGTGAGGAATGGGCTGATCTAGCATGGGTCCCCTACGACATCACACATTCTGTCAGAAAACCTACTCCCTCATTGTTTCCTTTCTCCAAAGGGCTACAGATCCTGACAGAACCAACTCTACCACGGGTTTTCCATAGGGTCACAGCTTCTTTCCGGGCACATCCACCTACTCTGGCATAGGATTCTCCACAGCCTGCAGAGTGGATACCTACTCTACCATTGATCTTGATTGACTGCATGGGGGCAACTTGCTTCACCATGGTCTTCTTCACAGGCTGCATTACCCCTGATTGACTGACCTTTGACCAGTGGCAGGTCCACCTGAGAAATAGCTGGAACTGGTTCTGTGGGACATGGGGACAGCTTTTGGTTTCTTCTCACAGAAGCCACCCCTGCAGCCTCCCTGACTACCAAAACCTTGCCATGTAAATCTAACACAGCTGAAATTTGGTTATTTATTCGTTAACTCTTCTGCCTTTTTTTAAATAGAGTATGATACCACACCATCCATTCTACACTGCATATAAGTATATTTTATCCTTTCATAAATACATTATCTTACAGTTCATAACAGAATTCTCCATTGCTGAGTCTGGAATATTTGTCCAATTTAACAAGAATGTTATATGTAATTCTATTCTCTAAAATTTTGACAACTCCTTATAGCTCAGTGGCATTTATAAACTTACAAATTTCTATATGTTTATATATATAATGGTATAACTGGAAAAGCTACATACATATTTATAGTCTGTCTGCACACTGTAATGCAGAGGACTTGTGAAAAATCTTTTGGAAAAAAATTCCTTATTTTGCCAGAGAACCTTTCATGAACTGTGCATGAACTGCTTTTTCAACCATGATAAACAGAGTTTCCTCTCTGTTATAAATAAACATATTTTCCTGTTTTTTTCCACAAGAGAGTAAGAAAATCTTACAAGTCTAGTTATACAAAATCTGCAGTTTTCCATTGTTTACCTGGATGCTACCATTAAATCCTAAAGTGAAACTAATTTTTTCTGCTTTTGATAAATCTGCATATTATATTCCTTCTTATCATCTAACTGGATGTGTGAATGCATAGACACACATACATCTGTTATTAAAAAGGTTACCTACCTAGTGGATGAAGAGAAGGCAATGGATGTAGCTTTTCTGGATTTTAGTACTCTTTTTGATATTGTCCCTCCCAGCATTCATCTGGACAAATTGTCCAGCTGTGGGATAAGAAGGTTCATGTTGTGATGGGCAGGATTGCAGGACAGAGCTCAAAGGGTTCTAGTGGATAGGGCTACATTTGTCTAGTGACTAGTCATCAGTGGTGTTCCTCGTGGTTCAGTTCTAGGGCCAGTTCTGTTCAATATATTCATCAATGATCTGGATGCAAGAGTTGAATGCACCATTAACAAACTGGGAGGTGCTGTTGACTTCCCTTGTAGAGGAATCATAACACCCCAGGGACTTATCATGAGCTCATTGAAGGGGTTTTACATTAAAAATACACAAGGCTCAAAAAATCCACCTAATGGATGTATTAAAAGGGCCTTCAGTGCTTTTTATACCTCACAGGAGCACACAGAAGGCAAGAGGTCAAATAACACACTTCTACTGGCAAACTTTAGAAAATAAGGGAACCTGGCAAGTGTTTAAAGGGCAACATTCAACTAAAATAAAGCATTTCACAAAGCATTGACTTCACCCATATAATTTAGCAAAATCTAATCCATCCAACCCAAACATCAAGGAGATTAGAAGAAGAGTAAAGAAATAGGGACAAAAAGAGGGATTTATAGCTACCACTTTGAGTCCTGTGCAATTTCAGCCTACACATGTCCAGACAGTTGGGGCATGACCATACAATGGCCACACATAGTACTGACTTTATTTGCTCTGGACTCCATGGCCAGCCTCTAAGGTGGGCCTTCTGGTGTGCCAAACATTCTGAGGCTGAATTAGGGGTTCCAGGGGGTGTGGTGTGGGGCAGTGCTCCCTGTGTTGCCACTGACTGACAGCTGCACCAGTGGCTCTCAAGGAGTCGAGGTAGTGGGGACACACAGCACCATTCCATCTTGGCAGAACCAAATCTGCCCTCTCCCCTCACACGCAGAGTTGTTTCAAGCCATTGAATTTCTTTCAGTCCCTTATAGGAATCTAGATAGACTGGAGCACTGAGCAATGATTAATGGGATGAAATTTATTAAGACTAAATGTTGGATTCTGCACCCAGGACAGAGTAAGGCTAGGTAGAAGTACAAATCAGGAGAGGAGTGCCTGGAGACCAACCCTGCAGAAAGGGATCTGAGGCTGCTGGTCAGCAGTAGGCTAGGTGAGCCAGCACTGTGCCCTGGCAGCCCAGAAGGCAAACTAATCCTGGGATGCATAAAACACAGCATCACCAGCTGGTCAACAAATGTGGTTTTCCCACTATGTTCAGCAATGGTGCAGCATCACCATGAACAGTGTGTGCAGTTGTGGGCCCGACAGTTTAAGAAGGATGTCAAGGTACTTGACTGTATCTGGGGAAGAGTAGCAAAGCTGGGGAAAGGGATGGAAAGAGCAATAACAAACAACTTTGGGTTTGTCTGATTTGGAGAAAGGGAGGCTGAGAGGCAATCTCATTGCTCTCTGCAGGTTCCTGAAGAGGCAAAGAGGAGAGGGAAGTCCGTGATATCCAGGGCTAGTACATATGTGAATGGTTCAAAGCTGCAATAGGGAAGGTTCAGCCTAAAAATCTAGAAGCATTTATTTATCAAAAGGGGAGTCAAACATTGGAACAGGCTCTCTAGAGGTAGTCAGTGCCCAAGCATGTCAATAAAGCATTTGAACAATGAGTTTATGCTTTATCTTTTGGTCAGCCCTGAATTGGTCAGACAGTTGGATTAAACAATCACTATAGGTCCCTTCCAACTATTCTATTCTATTCTATTCTATTCTATTCTATTCTATTCTATTCTATTCTATTCTATTCTATTCTATTCTATTCTATTCTATTCTCTAAATATATATATATCTAAATGCAAAATAATTTAAATAGATTTTTTTACCTTAATAGTTAACTCTTTCTTGCTGATTTTTTTAAATGCTTTTAAAACAAATACTTACTTGATCTTTCTCCAGTATTTTGGGAAATTTTCTGTTCTCAATAAAATCTTGCAGTCACCAGTTCTTTAGACTCTTCTTTCAAGGCCACCAGCTTTCCAGTACTTAAAGGGGGCTTACAAAAAAGAGGGGCAGTGGTTTCTTACAAAGGCAGATAGTCACAGGACAAGGGGACACAGTTTTAAACTAAAAGAGGAGAAATTTGGATTAGGTGTTAAGAAGAAGTTCTTTACTGTGAGGCTGGTGAGATACTGGACCAGGTTGCCCAGGGAAGTTGTGGATGCCCCACCCCTGGAAGTTTTCAAGGCCAGGTTGGATGAGGCTTTGAGAAATCTGGCCTAGTGGGTGGCATCACTGCCCATGGCAGGAGGGTTGAATGTAGATGATCTTTAAGGTCCTTTCCAACCCAAACTGTCTATAATTCTATGATTCTATGTTATAATGAGGATTTATAGGTAAGCGTATATGTGCACAATGAACTTTGGACTTCTTGGAGAGAAGGAGAGAGAAACTGCTTCCCAGCACTTACTGGCTTTCTTTATTATCTGAGGCTGTGGTAATCCCTGAAAAAGGGCATTAATATTGTGAGAAATATGAAAGAAAAGCCCAGACATTTTTTGAAGCATTGTATATTATAGTATTATACTAATCAAGAAAACAAGTAAAATCAAACACTTGATGATAAAACTTTCTGTTTCTACGTCTTCTATTGCATGTCCAGACCTATCAAGTGATGAGCTGTTTACCTGGAAATTACATTTATTTAAAGTTACCAAGGGTATTTCAAAGTGTTGGGAAACAAGAGAGAAACTTCAAATGATAATTTTGCAGATGAGTTATACACTGATTATATTTTATTACATTTCCTGTGAAGAAATCCACAATATGTTTGTAAAGAAAGTCATATGGCAGCTGTTACATGTAATTTCTTTTGATAACAGTGTAACTTTTTTTGAGATTCAGTCCTAACAATTACTTTCTCACAGACTTTTTGTGTGACCTTAACTGTCTTTTTCTGTCCCAGTTCTTAACAGAAAAAAAAGAAAAAGAAAAAAAGAACTGCAATATTATTTTTAACAGTCATGTCTGTTCCGTAGGAGTACAGTCTCTGAGAAGACTAAAAACCTTAATTAGATAAATGTCTAGAAATCAATTTTACCTTAAAAATGAGGGGGGAAATAAAGCAAACTCTATCTTTCTTTTACTAGACTCATCGTGCAGTAAGTGGTCTTCTAGTTTCTCCTCTAGTGACCTCCCTTATTGGCCTTCTCTACAAGAGTCTTTCTTCTTTCTCTTTGGCTGATTCAAAGGTTTTGTGCATAAACTCTTTGCTTTGACCACAGAGAGTCAGGCATATCTGTTTTTGTTCTTGTTAAATTAAATGCAATTTAGCACTCTATTAAAAAACAAAAACAATAAACAAACAAAAAAACAAAACACACACCTCCAAACATTTGACATAACATTTCTTTTAATTCAAATTAGCAAAATCATGTTTGAAGCTCATTGTAATTGACTGAAGCAAAATGCATGCATTCTTAGTGTTTTCTGTAAGGTCTGTTGAATCTAACACTCTTTGAAATATTTCAAATTTTACTTTTATTTTAATTTACTATCATTTCTCTTTCCCTGTGTCTCTAAATAAGCAAGCAGAGCCTGAAAACAACTTCAAAGCATATGCAAGATGTAATCTAGAATAATGCACACAGTGTAGACAGTTAACTATTACAATATTAATAACCAATGTTTTTCAGTGTTCCCAGGATTTTTTCTTTTTAATTTTAGTGAAAATGTATATTGTTAGCAATCTGTATTATAGTAAGTGTGGTGTTCCTCAGGTCTCTCTCTTGGGACTGGTTTCCTTTAATATATTTACCAATGACACAGAAAATGAGGTCTAGTAGACCCTTGGTGAGTTTGCAGATGATACAAGTTGAGCAGTGCAGTTGACACAACAGACTGAAGGGATGCCATCCAGAGGCACCTGGACAAGCTTGAGAAGTGGGATTATGAAAACCTCATGATGTTCAACAAGTACAAATGCAAGGTGCTGCTCTGGGGTAAGGGCAAACCCAGAGATGAGTATACACTGCGAGAAGAACTCATTGAGAGAAGCTCTGCAGAGAAGGACTTGGGAGTCTGGTAGATGAAAAGCTGGACATGAGCCAACAGTGTGTGTTTGCAGCCCAGAAAGCCAATCACATCCTGGGCTGCATCAAGAGAGGAGTGTCCAGCAGGTTGACGGAGGTCATTCTGTGCTTCTGTTCTGCCTTTCTAAGACACCATCCTGCACAGAACTCTGGGGTCCTCAACAGAAGACAGTTGTGGAACTACTCATTATCAGGAAATCTTCTTGATGCACTGATCCTTTATATTTCAGACCCTAGAGTGGACTCTGAACGTAAGTTATTGACCATGTTATTTTTTTAAATAACTTGGATAGTGAGTTAGATATGTCTAGAGTATCCCAGTATTCTAGTTTTAAGAAAAAAACATGGAAAGATATTCTGATTTTAGTGAGTGACCTTAAAATCACTGTTCTTGCCAAATACTGGCAAAAGTAAATTCCTTCTAACAAAATCTGACATGAGCGACACAGTTCCAAAGGCATATAAAGGCACACAAAGGTATATGAGAAATGATACCAGCGATGTAAATATCCACCTAGCACTTAATTGAAAAGTTTTCTCTGACAAACTGTCAGACATTTCACAACTACCAGTCTAAACAGGCAACACTACACCTTCAGTTCACTTTCTCAAAATAGAAATTAGCATTTTAAATCCATATTGAGTACTGTTCCTTGGAAACTATTCATGTGCAATACTCTCCTCAGCCTTTAACTGCATCAGGAAAAGCCCTGGTCTCCTTTTCACTGGACCACAGACGACTCACTCCAAGTTTAAATTATGACAAATATCTTTGAATATTAAAACTAGACTTCTTAGTGCATAATTGAATGGAATATCAATATTTAAATTAGATTATTGCTACTCATGTGGTTTAGGAAAGTCATAAAGGGAAAAGGGAGGAGAGACATATCAAGGATTTTGTGTATTACACAATAATAAGATTGTGACTGAGGGAAGTAAAAAGGAGACAAGAACAAAAATATCACCATCAAGACTGACAAATTAAGATCAAATCACAAGATTAATGCTAAAGGGTGATTAAAATACTGACGCATTTATTTGTTACAAAAATACATTAGGTCATAAACATAGACTAAATTCAATGCCATGTGATGCTGAAAAAGAGGAAGCTTAATTTCTGAAGCTGGAAAACTGAAACGAGGAATTCATCAAATCATAGAATTGTAGTTGTTTTAAAATGTGACAAATAAGCCACTAAAAAAAAGCCAAGAAGCAGAATGCCTGTAGGCCAAGAGCTAATGAAGGTCTACAAGTATATTATTGTAGGATGAAGGCCTGGTGGCTGTAAAGCAACTAAAATATAGCATTCAGAAATACATGTAATGAACTGCATTCCTAATGTCTCCTATTGATTAAAGAGGATTCATATTTCAGTTACAGGTAAAATAACTGTGTGATTAAAACTGAAACTACAGATGTGTTGGAATTAACAGAAAAGTACACAGAAACCAGTTAAAATAATGTAAAGGAGAAAGGTCACCAGAATTCTTCGGACTTGGATTGCTGCAACCTCCTTGATTCTAACAGAGTGAGCAGTATGTGCCATGAATGATTCTGTTACAATAAAAGAAGTCCATTACTAACCCAGATTATTCTTGTTTCTAGTTCATCCCTAGAATGCCTACCATGACAGGAGTACAAATTGAAGGAATGTATTGTGCAGAGGTTAGTTGTACTCAGTGAGAAACAGATGCTGCAATCCATTGTAATCAGGAAGTTACATGGTCAGTTGAAGGCAGAAACTACCAGATGTACCTCTGTAAGTAGAGAGAGAGACTTATTCAGATACAGTGTGAGATCATCAAGCAAGTTCTTGGAGCCTGTTGAAGCCAACTTATGGATGCAGTAGTTGAAGACAGATCTTTTAGGCTTTGTTTCCTATCCATAAGATATTGAGATGAAATTAAAAGGCAAATTGAGTAAGAAAGATCATAGTGAATGGTAAAATTTATTTTCAATAGAGAAAAAATGTGGAAAATAGGATAGCAAAATTCCTAGATTCAAATCAGCAGACCTTCAGCGGAAACAGTACTGAGTTCAAATGATGGACAGCTTCATAAAAGAACATTGCAGCTAATATCCACAGACTAATGGAAGGAAAATATAGGTATTGCAGAGACACCCACTTGGAAAAATCAGGACTAGCTCCTTTTCATTGACTAATAAGAACATCATCATAAAATTGACAAAAAGCAAGACCATTACTAATTAGAATTAATTTGCTTTCTGAAATTTTATAACTGCAGTAAAAAACACGTGAATAATCACTGTTCAGAAAACATTTCTGAATCTTGTAAGCATGGAAATTTTGCAGTCAGTCACAAACTGCAAGTAAATAATGTCATAATGTGGTAAAAGCTCAAATTCATAATCATTACAGCTGAATGTATAAACAGAAGCTTGCCATGTAAAATATTTGAAGTAATCCACGTGCTATATTTGAGATTGATAACCTGGAGCTGTGTAGGTTCTGGGCATCATACTTGAAGTATATGAACCAGAGTGTGTGAACCAGGAAGGACACAGAGAAAAGCCAAAAAGAACGAATGAGGTCTGGAAAACATAATCTGCTAGAAAATGTTAAAGGTTTCTGTTGAATTAGACAAATGAAGAATGAGAACAGATATGATAAAGTGCATCAAATTTGTAAAATAAGTCATACTGCAGTACATGAAGGCTAAAATAAACAGCACACAAAATCTTTCAGTCTGTAAAAGTAATTAAACTGTTAAAAAAATTACATTTGAATGGGTCTAAAGCAAGGTTAGACAAAAACTTGTAAAGACATTTAAATATAAATGATACTGTAATATAAATGATAAAACACTAAACAATTTATAAGGCTCTTGTTCCTCTGTTTTCTGTAAAAGCTCTAAATGCATTATTTGAGACTCTAAGAAAAGAAATAGAAGTTTAGCTCACAAAATGTTGTCTCAGGTTTTATAATTCTTTGAGTAACAATACAAATTCAAACAACCTTGTTGAACAAACTCACTGGTCTCTTTTTAATTCTTCCCCACTCCCTCAAAAGAAACAAGACAATCCTAACAATCCTTAATGAATTAGATACTGGAAGGTGAACAGTCAAAAGGAAGCGATTTTGTTAGGCATAAAGTTTGGTACTTTTCCTCAAAACGTGCATCACGGAGTGCATTGGTGTGTTTGTTGCTGTTTAGCTGACTACACGAGGCCGACAAGCAGTTTCTTTGTCAGCAAAAAGATATCAAACTTTCAATGTCTGTTCTGCAGCACTGATCATGTGTTTAGAAAACTGCATGACTGACCAAGTTTGATGACATTACAAGACAAGCCAACATCAGTTACACAGGGACCATGTTTCAGTCAAAAGAAAACTCAACCTGGAGGTTGAGAGTGAACTTTCTTTCAAAAGTGATGAGTTGAACACCTTTCACTAAAATTTTGTAAGACGACTTGCTTTTTTCTGCATTGCTCCCCTAGTTTTGTAAGAAGTTAAAAAAAAAAAAGATGAAAAAGCAACCCTAACTCACAAAGAATTTAACCTCCTTTTAATCTCAACCTCTGAGTGTGATGGAACTTGGAGGGAAAAAAATGGATTTATACACCACTGAACACAAGTAATTGCACTTTGGCCCATTTGGAGGTGGCTATAGACAAAGGGGACTTAAAAATAATTTTCCAGGGAAAACTGTACACGATTAACAACTAATGACAAATTTTGGTAAAAGGCAAATGATAAATTTAGTTGAATGTCAGCACAAGTCTCAAGACTAGGGAAGTAAAAACATAAAACACTTAGTAAGTATATATTCTCTCTCTGTTTTTTCTCATTTAGAAATAGTTTTGCCCTAAACACCACTTTGAAATGAAGATGCATAAATAAAAGTTCATCAAAGCATTGATAGAAAGCTATTCTGTTAAGATGTGTGAGACTTTTCTTGAAAGAGAATTGATCCAATTTGGCATTAAAAAAATCATAATTATAAAAATTGCTTTATAAATGGGGCTTTTAGTTTCTAAATCTAGCAACTGTGTACATGTTCTATTCATTTTACTGATTAATTGCTTGAAGGTTTTACTGGTTGTTATTGACTATATTAATTTAGAAATGATGCCAACAAAGAGGAACCATTTAAAATGCAATAGCTGCAAAGAAAATGTCATATAACAGTTGGGTGTCCAATATTAAGCAGTGCTTTAGAAGAAAAAATCAGAAAGATTCCACTATAGAAGAAAAAATAGCAATATTTTTTTCATAAGGTATCACGGACATATATGTTAGTTACATCGCTCCTTGTGTTTAATAATATTTATCTATACTTGCATGTGCTCATAAATATCTCCATATATTTGAAAATATTTGCTTTTCTATGATTTTTCTCCAAATAAACAAATGTGGTTGTGTGTATTTGTGTGAGTGCATTTGTGCAGGGGTAGGATGCAGGAAGGTCTGTATAACTACCATCATGTTTATTAATGTGCATCTTGTGGATAATGACATTCAGAAACATACCTGACTTGATATTTATTGTCTCCCCAGAAGTAAGGCATGTGCAGAATATAAAGCTGAAATCACTAGCCGAGTTTGCCGTACAGATTCAACACACATTTAACTAAAAAAAGAGAAAATATTTTCACACCAATTGGATTCAGACTATGATACAGAAAGAAGCTTCAACTAGAAAGTAAAAGATATAAGAGAGGGGTTATCTGAAATTTTATTGTCTTCCTAGACAGTTAGCTATCTGGAAACTCAATTAATTAACCCTTTGAGGCTAAAATTTTGATCTGCAAGTCATTGCTGCACTTCAGTACCCATTTTAAATGGGAAGTGGTCAGGATGTTAATCTGGTTTTTTTTTTGTTTGTTTATATATTTGCTTTTCATCAAGAAACCTTTTATATATTACTTGTTGAGCTTGGGAAAAGAAAGAAAACCTGAGAAAGGAGTAGAGAAATTAATTCCCTGCTTTTAAGGCAAACAGCTCTAGAAATCTGAAATCAAGTAACCTGATCTGATATCTGATGTTGTCAAACTTAGAGGGAACAAGTATTGCAGGACTAAGGAAAGAACAGGAAATTAAATTACACCATAACTGGTAGTCAGTACGAGAAAAAGGTAACCTGATATAGGAACAGTGTGGGGAGAGGTCTTGACTAGCACTCCATACTCTGGTACTGTAACACTCTGATCCTTTATGTTTATAAGAAAATGCTGTCTACTAAAAAAAAAATTAAAAAATAATAAAAAAAAATTCTCTGAATGATTCTATCCTGCTTTAGAAGTAATTGCTCTAGCACAACTGCTGTGGATTTCTTTGTGGATAAAAAGTTTCTGTCTTTCCTTCCCTTGGCCAACTGTTCTTGCCTGAAGATATTTGCTGCAGCATGATTCCAGATTGCTGGAATGGAGACAATGGAGTTGACTCCACTTTATTGCATGCCTAGGACACTGCCTTAATTTAATCCAGTAGTTGCACAAGATGTGATTCACCCACAGTGTGACTAAATAAAGGACCTGAGGGTTGCCAGTGTGACATTTTTAGACATCATGGACCTAATATTAATCCTTACAGTGCTATTTTCTCTTTATTACTTGTTTTGGTTTAAGATGTCAAATGTGTTAATTCATTCTGACAGCTGCTGTTAATGCTTGCACCATACACATTGTACTGGTACCAACATTCCATTTCAACGCTAGCAATATTTTCATTTGAAGGTTTTCAATGTGTTCACATTAAAAAAAAAGACTGTGACCAAATTCCTAACATTTTACCTTTTGGGTAGGTCTCAATATAAAATTTATATCTGATTCATTATTTCATGAAGATACTTAATGTTTTATACTGATTGTGATCACCAATAATGTAGTACAGAGCAATATAACCATGCCAAACCCTGGGGTTTGAGTTTTTTGTGTGTGGTTTGTTTTTGTTTTTGGCTTTTTTTTTGCTTCTTTGTTAATTCAGAAATTGCATATGGCACTATAATATGGTGGGAAGATAATTACCATTGGAAACCTAACTGATAGTAAAATGGAAAAATCATAAGGATGTCAGGTCCCACAGAAGATTTAAAGCTTTTGGTGCAAGTTAAGAGATCTCTAACTGTACACTAATGTGTCTTAGAAGAGACATATACATCTTTCAGGGTTATAGAGTGAAACATTTATAACCTGGAGTGTAAAAGATAGCAAGCAGCAACTTGAATAGAGGTCTTAAAGCAAAATATTTCTGTGTTGTACTTTTTAAGGCAGTAATAATTCCTGATGAAATTTGAACTTGAAATTAAAGCAGAAACACTTGTTTCTTTCTTCTTTCTTTTTTTTTAATAATTATTTTGCCAAATATTTGTGCTTTACCAGGAGTTTCTAACCATCTGGGAAGTCTCCAAAAGTACATATTTTCATGTGATTTATTGAAATCAATTTCTTACTTATAAATACACTAGAATGAGGAAGTCTCCAAAAGTACATAATAGCTCTATTTTCCTAAATCACATAGTGAACGTTCATTCCTGGTTCACAGTCTGCTCTGTCTTACCCAAGATCTTGATTCAGGGTCTTCCATGTCAGGAACAAATAGGACATTGATCCTTCTCCTATTGACTTCTTCCTCATTTAACACTGCAAAGGATAAGGAAACAAAGCCAAAATCCTAAACTGAACAACAAACTCAAAAAGAATTCAAGTAATCCTGATATGAAACAGAAATAATTTTAAAATGCTCATTTATTTTTATAAGATAATATTCCCACCTTCAATGAATTTCAGATTTTTTTTTTTCATATTGACATACAGCACTGGGATCTGGAAAGACATTTGGATCAAAACCACCATCCATCAACATTTTGTCTAAATTTCTTATGTCAAGATTATACCAAGAAACAGGGACTGCCTATTCATTTCAGTGAGAAAAAAACTGAATTCATAATATTGTAACAGTAAGTAGAATTACAGAGAATTAAATAGTACACAAACAGAATGCAAAATTATTCAAGTAGGATTTTTACAATTGTATGCAACTTACTTACTCAAAACACAATGATATTTATATTCATAATAAATATCATCATAAGAATAAAAATTATTCTGTCCCTCCAAATATTATGTGTTCCTTCCTTACTTTGTTCATGCTTTATACTGAACCTGTGCACATTTGATGATATTTCCTTATTATCATTGAATATCGCTTTTGATTTATTATTATTCTAGATTATCTGATGCTGTGGGGGTTTGGTTTGGTTTGGTTTGTTTTTTTAGGATTAGTATTGTTTTTGTTCCTTGGAAAATGACAGTAAATCTCAAAGTCATTTAGCTTGTTAAGCATTTCAGAAGTGATTTATCAATATGATGCTGACATTCATAAATCAGGCTGTGAGCCCTGTATGTGACCACATTAGAGAAAATTTACTTCCACAAGCAGTGCCATTGATTACTGCCCAGAATGATGGGTAAGAGTATAACCAGTTTGACCTTGGATGATCTTAATACTTTTGAAATTAAAAATCAGCTTATAAAGAAAGGTTCTGCTCTTCCATACTTACAGGCTATTACACACCAGATCAGTTATTATGGGGTCCAAACCGTCTTGTGGGGGGTGTGTGTGTGTGTGTGGAGGGTGAAGGGATAGGTCGAACCTCATGGAGGTGGGATGGTCCCTCATGGCAGGCCCTGGAGCCCACATGGGGAAGCCCTGGAGTGGCTGTCAGTCACAAACAGCCCGGGAAAACTATCCCACAGCTCCTGGAGCCCCTGACCCAGGCTGGGATTGGCAGGGACAGTGAGAACACTGGCCTGGGACCCCAGAGTGGCATGTGGCTTGATTAACATATGCTGAGTTGGTATTGTGGTGGAACATTTTGTCTAGCTTGTGTAGTGCCCTTTTTGAAGCTTTGCCAAGTTCCCTTATTTCCTCCCCTAAATTAATACAGAAATACCTTGGGAACAAGTCTGTGGCATTTTTTAAGGTATTAAAAGAACTCTATATAAATATTAAAGTAAAACCCTTAGCAGAGCCCAGGAGCCCACAGCTCTGGGGCTGGAGTGTTACTGAGGCAAAAAGAAACTTTTTGTGTTATGTAGTCATTGGTAGAGATAAAACCTTATTCCTTTGCACACCCATTAGAAAAAGGACTGACATAAGTTTTAGATATTTATTAGACCTTGTGAGATACATCCTGTCTAGATGAAATTTAGATTCCGCCGTATTATGAAAGACAGTGATGAAGATGGCAACAATTGTAATATTAAAAACAGAGAGGCTCAAGAGAAGGCTTTGGACAACATTGCTCGGTTCCATTTGCAACTTGAAATTAAAATCATTGTTTGAACAGTCTATATTTATTCTCTACACTTCCATTTTTTTCAATTCCATAACAGAAAAAATTAGCTTTTGCTTTTCCAATGTTTGAGTGCAGTAGCAGTGCGTTATAAAACCAAAATATTGCTAAAGTATTTTGGAACATTGATAAAAATTTAGGCATGTGTGTAGTAGGTAACAGAAAAGTCTTGCATGCTGCAAATGAAGTTATATATTTTGAAAAGTGACAACATACTGTAAAGTAACCCATTCCCAGTGTTCTGGGTATGTAATTTCTAAACCTGTGAGCTTCAATGTTGTTTTTTTTTCTACTTAAAGCACTGGATAAGTTGCTGATAGGTTTGAGTCAGCTCAGGAGACACTATGTAGTTAACCAGTCATTATGAAAAACTGTACAAGTGAAAAAATATAGGTTTATGCAGTACAAGTTGTAGGCGTGTTAATGCAGCAGCATTAGAAGAGTTAATGGAATTTGGACAGTATGAATGAACAAAAAAAAACCAACTGAAAACAAACGAGTTGCAGACACTTTTCTAGGCATAAGAGTAGTAGTATTAGAAGATTAAAAGTTTAACAAAAATAGTGTAAATCATAGAAATACAATCAGAATTAAAGAAAAGAAGACAGCTCTGAAAAGAAAAGGGTGTGCTCTAACTTTCAGATTGCCAGAGTTCACTGAACTCTCACAAGGAAATAAACATAACTGCATTAATTCTATATGTTCTGTAAAGCCAGTCATGCATTCCTCATTTGTGGCTCCTTGATGGCTCCTGGGAAATACTGAAACAGAAGTTTAATTCTGAATAACTAGAGGAAGCAAAAAGCCAAAATATCCCATCCCACTCCATTTCCCTTGTTTTCCTACTGCACAGATAGTGAGTCTTACAAAAGAGGGAACCTGGCATAGGGTAGCATGTGCTTGGGAAATAAAGTATGTCAGAGGATAGTTTGCTGTTCTCTATATGTGTGAGGAAGGTGTGCTGCACGGGTCCTTGCAATGCAAACTTAAGTTGGATTAGATAAGACTGTGCCCAGCCTCTATTTTGCTGAATCCAGCAAGTGCATGACTACTACTCCACATACATGATCAATGTCTATGGCTTATTTAAAAACACACACACAAAACAACACCCAAATATGCAAATTATGAATAAAGGACTGTCCTACATTACTATGTCTGCATTTGCAGTAACAATTTCTGCTCTTTACAAGCACCCTATCCACACATATTGTGATCAATTATGCAGCAAGATACATGTGAGAAGCTGCTGAAAGGACCAGATTCTCCCTCCCAGGATGATTAACACACTGAAACAAACAAATCTGTGTAGGCACAGCAGGAGATACCTGGAAGGAGTCTTCAGAACAGTCTAAAATGCCCTCTCAAAGACCTTCTTCATCTATGAGTCAAATACTTAATTGAGAAGGCGGCTCTGATTTCAATTACATTGTTTGAAATCATTCCACTGTTTCAAATCAGTCCATTAACTCACTCACCTATGCAGATGACTGGACAGGGAGTACCTGGCCCATCCAACTAATTAATTGCTCATACATTACTGTATAGATGGGCCCTGCTCTGATACTCAGTTACATTACAGTTACAACTTGAGTTTCACATACTTCTACTGTGCCTACAGTGAGAAGACTACCAGAAATGGTCTTAAACTGCAACAGCGGAGATTCAGATTAGATACTAGAAAATTATTTCTTTTTTTACTGTTAGAATGGTCAGGTATTGGAATGGGTTGCCCAGGGAGGTGGCGGAGCCACCATCCCTGGAAGTGTTTAAGAGGCATCTGGATCTGGTGCTGGGTGCTGTGTTTTCGGGGTTACAGTGATAGTTCTGGGTTGAAAGTTCAACTTGATCTTAAAGGTCTCTTCCAATCATGATGCTTCTCTGATTCTATGAGACTAGACCTGTAAATTAAGTTGCCTTGTCACAGTTCATGAGCTAAGAAAGAATGGGAGGGAGACCTCATTTCAGTTTTTCATTTATGGAAAAATCAGTGGATTTTCACCATGATATGTAGGAACTTAAGAGTTATTTAATCACTCAGTACCTGAAACTTACTTAGGATTTTTTTCTTACCCTTATTTTTGCAGTCCAAAGTGAAGTACAGTTAACAAAATCAGTTCACTGAGAATTGGTAACATAAAAAAAAAATGTCTCAGAGAGGAGATGTCCAAAACAAAACATATCAAGGCAAAAGCTATGTGTTAGATGTTGGCTATTTAGTATAAAAATAATACATGTGTCTGTGTTTGTTGAATTCATAGCTTTGAATCTCTTCTGAAGTTGGAAACAGAATTTTTCTTAACAAAACTTGAAAGAAGTTATTTTCTTGGGTTTTTTTTGTTGGTTTGTTGAGAGGGTTTTTTTGTTTAAAAAAGATGGTAGGAGTAGAAAGTATTGCAATATGAGGACTAATCATTAACATTAGAATACATTATGGAAATAGATATCTAAGATTCAGGTTCAATTCTCAGAGCTTGCTTTTCACTAAATATGACTACCAGGCATAAAGTCTGCATGGCAGTGGCCAGTCTCTATGTGTACATGGCAGTGTGCAGGGCTGCTAGTTCATATCTCAGGATAATGTATAACCTATTCTACTGTGCAGTTTTGCCCTTTATTTCTCAGTTGAGAAAAACATAATGTTGCTATAATGCTTTTTATTCTAGAACTATCTAACTCAGAAGTCTATACCAATTCTGGTTCTAGAGATATCTTGCTAAAAGCTAGCTACAGTATCTGTGCTTTGTGCATCACTGCATTACATATACATTGCTGATGAAAAAACTAAGTAATTGGCCTGTGTTTTAGTTCCCTATCTGTAAATGGGAGATAGCAGTATTTTGTCTTTCTCATTTAGACAGAAGTTCTAAGGCTCTGAGATTCTTATATTATTGTGTTTGCTCAGTGATTAAATCAATATTATAATTTCATTGCAACAAATAATTGTTAAAAATGGATAGAAATACATAACAGCTAAAAACACAAATATAATTTTTATTTACAATTGAAATTACAGGCAAGTTACAGGAGGTAACCTGTGTGATACAAATTTCTCCCTGGTGGATCGTTCTTAGTCTTTATATTGCAATGTGGGAAGAAATCCAATTTTTCATAGCAAATACTTCACTTTAGCTAGACTGTTAGGGGAAAATATGCCCCAAGTGTTTTGGGGTAGAGATATTTACAACTAGCCAATAAAGCTTATGCTGAGTTCATCAGAGTTACTCCTCTCCACACCTCAGGCTAAGCTCCAAATGTGGTTTCTGACAAGAGCAGATAGCTCTCTAACATTTCTTCAATAATTTGCAGACAAAGATGACATATATTTCTGAACTCTGCAAAATACCAACTTCAGGGATTCATGAATTAGAAGCTTTGCTTTTAATGACAGAATGCAGATTTCTCATCTGACCTTGAAATGTCACATTGTTTTATGATCTTTTCTTTGTGTTTTAACTTCCTAACTTGTAAAAATATGTAAGATTTTATTGGTGTGCTGACCATGCATCCTCTACACTGTATTTTCTGCTCAAGGGGAAAAATGTTCACTTGCAAACCTGAAACTTGATTTCACACTTCTCGGAGAAATTCCACATACTTCAATTTACAGCTAACACATACAAAAGTTTGAAGTGTGAGATGTAGTGCTCTAGATGTAAGGAAGACTGAGAAAGATTCAAATATCTTCCTGCCTTAAATGCATGTATTCTTTTACAATTAGAAGAAATCACTTAACAGAATATGGATTTTTATAATGAATAATGTAACAGTATAACAAATGAACTAGGCTAGAGATCACCAAATTACAATAATGTTGTTTCAACTATTTTTACCATTTCTGCGAAAGAAAATATTTGGGCTTGTCAGAGACATTATAAATACTATTGATTTATCAATAGGTTTGAATTTTAAAGGCAAAAATATCCAGAATTTACTCTCAAGGCCTGTATTTCTTGTACTTTTCTTGTATATTTGAAAATAATGGGTACATTCTGAAAATGACACATATATTCTATTCTAATTTTTATTCATATCCATTGCAAAAGCATCTGTTATCTTCTATTAATGTCCGGGGGACACGGATATAAGTGTTTCAGTACTTAAAGAGTTGTCTTTCTTTAAAAGACTTCAGTTCACAGATGAAAACACACTTACATTGCACCCACTGTGATTAAACTATGTTACCGCAGACACAATATTAAAGGGACAAGTCAGGGCACAAAAAAGTGTTTGCTTCAACCAACTAAATAAACAATTAAAAGCCTAGACAAAAAGCTATATAAAAATCTTAACTGTCTAGCTGACATGTTTGTCTCATTTAAAAAAAAAAAAAACTGACAAGAATTCATGTTTATTAATACATGTATTGCATGTTTTCTGTGTCCTTTCCCTCTGGATATAAGACCAAAAAAGAAGAATTCTTATGCAATTGTGAGCAACTCAAGTGAAGGAAAGAACTAGATCCTACAAATATACATGCTAGGCTGCACAAGGGAAAGCTTACTGGCAGGTCAAAGACAGTAATTATTCCACTCTACTTGACACTATTGCAATTCAATTGGTTAACATGGTGTTCCAATGCCTTATTCCGTGCAAAAGCATCATTGACGAACTGGAGGGAGTACAGCAGAAGGTTATCACAGTGGTCATAAAGCTGAAGCACATGATATACATGAAAAGTCAGATTTGGGTTCATTCAGCCAAAAGAAACTAAAAGATGTCTTCAGCTACCTAATGAAAGTTCAAATTGAAGGGACATGCTTCTCAAAGGTGTAGTAGGTGAAATGCAATGAACCCCAATTATACCAGAATAACAACACTGCAAAATAAGGATGGTTAAATATTGCAGAAAATTGCTCAGAGGACCTGTGGAATATCCATCCAAGGACGTATTTCATATTGACTAGAAAAGCCTTGAGTAAACTGGTGTACCTTCAGAGAGCCTTAATTTGAGCAGGAAGTCGGGCTAGATGACCTCCAAGGATCATGGACAACCAAAATGTTTCTGTTTTTATAGTACTGTAACAGAAAGCAGTCCCAATATAAATAAGCTAATGGTGACTAGTAGTCTTGAATTTGAATATGTGTACTAAAATAGTGAACAGTAATTTATAAGGATTTTGTAACACCACGATGTCATAATCAGACACCATTTTACATAACTATGTAAGCAATATGTTCATCAAGGGAGCTAACACAGATAGGTGTAACTGCATGCAGGAGGTGGAAGGAAGAAGCTGAGAGAGAACAAGAAAAAGGAAGTATAAGTTTGCAAATAACACTACAGCTCCTCAAGTATACAAGGAGACTAGCAAGACAACATAAAATGAGAAAAGCAGTATCAGAAGCAAGGCATGGAGGCAAAGGCATAAAAACATCAGGTGTAAATAAATTAAAACTGGGAAGAAATAAAACAAGCCCAAATATCTCTCTGATTAGGAGCTTTCAAGTTGGATAATCCACATCTTGGCCACTAAGAACTACCAAGAACTGCAGGCACCTAAGCCCACTACCCTGCATCCCGTCCACTATGTTAAATTCACAGCCAGTTTAAAAGTGTTAAAGACCAAGATTTTTGTATTTGCAGTGAAGATGGTTAATACTACGCAAGAAATTACTACCAGCAATAAGCACATGCTTAATGAGTGTAATCAGCAAAGTTCAGTTTTAAAATTTAAAACTGACTTGACTGATCAGTCTTCTAAACACTCTGTCATAACAATCTCTAAGTCCATGATGTGTGAGTGTATAAATATATATTTAAAAACCCTGTGAATATATATATATATATATATAATATATATATATATATTTTCAGTTGCAATAACGGAAAGGGAAAGACCCTCCTGACAGTGACTGAATCATGGGTCTTGGTTTCAAATTAGAATTGTAGCTACTTAAAAAAAAAGAAAAAAAAAAGATGTTATTACAAATAAGACAGCATGCTAACAAAATTCTTTTTTTTTTTTTCCCCTCAAAATAAGCTACTTCAGTTGGTTTTGCTTTCACTTTATCTACAGTTACTTGTCATTTTGATTCTTTCCATGACCTTCTGCTCTGGTTGTAGTAAAAGGCAATTAAAGATCAAAATTCAACACTTCAAAGTGTATATTCCTACTAAATATGAAAAAAATAAATTATTGATAATAATAACATAATAATAACTGACACTGTTTAACCTTTAGCTAAAGAAACCAAATCACTTTGCAAAATATATGTGTGTTACAGATTTTTGACAGAAGAATCAGCTCATCTATCACTGAAAGTCAGATATATCTTAGTTGGAAAGTAACAGCCTTTTAAAATGTACTGTGACTTTACAGAACATTTGAGGAGAGAAAATAAAAGATAAATCCAGTTCAAATTATATTCCCTCTGTGTGAGGCAAAAAATTGAAAATGGCCAAGAAAGAACATGCAGTTTTTCTTACTTCTTATGGAGTTACAATGAGCTGTCTGGAGTGAAAGAGGACTTGTAAGAGGAAAGTAACATTCATTAAAATTACAGCGATAACTCATACTGGTACAGATTAAACTATCTTTGGGATACCTACAGTATCTGGCTCAAAATATAAAATACAGTTATGGAAAAATTAATGCAGAAAAATCGTGAGTGACTTTCGAAATACTGAACAAAAAGAAACAATGTAAAATAATTTGTATATGGCTGCTGTAATTTAAGAAAAAGGCTATAATGTTTTTCTGCCTTCTGAAGTCTTGAGATGAAACTCAAAATTATTTTCTTCATTATTGTTCTTCTTCCATGCTCAATTTTTCTCTCTGCTGTCTCTGGAATTTGAAAGTTGACAATGTTTCTAATTAATTAGTGGTAGAATCCTATCCACAGAACTGCTCGGGGACATAGTCTTTCCTGATGTAGGAATGACATAAATTCATTTTGCTTGTGACTCCTGAGCCATAAATTGCTGAGGACTTCAAAAACTCTTTAAAACATTTCTTTCTCATAATAAAGCTATAAAGTGACTTACACACTTGTACAAGACATATCACATGGGAATCTAGACAAAATGGACTTTGGAATGTAGAACAAGTCAGACTTACATTGGTACCATATAGTTTTATCAGCAGTCTATATGCTTTTTATATAGTAAGATCAGAAATAGATAAACTCAGTATTTTCTTGATTCTTGGATTATATGTGCATTTTCCATGCTTTAATTTAAATGAGTTACAGATGATGGAATTATTTAATGAGCCTTAATAGTGATCATTACATTTTAATGCAAAGTGGAGAAAGTAGGCATTAAAAAAAAAAAAAAAAGCTATGTTCAGAGTGTAAAAATTAAGAGATTACCTATATGTAAAGTTACTTGCTCAAAGTAAACTATTGGGAAAAAGGCATGACCTCCAAAGATAACCAGGAAACTACTTTGTTGAATAGTACAAGAAGCAGTTAAGTTTCATCTGATTAATTTGATTTTTTAAATCCTTTGTGAAAGAGAAATTATAATGAACTTGAGGTTTAACTACTGCTATGCCCGCATTGCATTATCAAATGAAATGCAATGAAAGGGCAAGCTTATAAATACAGAGATGCTGAAACCAAAATGTACTTTCAAGACCACCTACTCTGATCTCTTGAGCTAAATATAATCTACAGCTTTACTCAAGTTAAAAGTGATAGTAGTATGTTGTGAGTTTGGATTTCTAGCCAGTTAAGAACAAGATTTCAATGACCTCTAACTTTTGCTTATTTGAATAAACACTAAAAACACAGACATCTAAATAACGTTTTGACATTTTCTCAAAATGCTATTCGAAGCCCTCTGGATAAAAATGCCACACCCAATTACTCTCACTTCTATTTATGGGCAGAAAGGAAAGACATTAAGCATAAAGAACAAAAAATAATGTTAGTATTCTATATTGCCTTTGCATGGCAAGGTTATGGCAGCAGGGAAAGGAGGGGCTCTGAAGGGATGGCCTCTGGGAAAGGAAGGCAGAGCTGCCACCATGTGGGACAGAGGCATTTCAATATGGTTCCAAAATGGACTTGTTACTGGCCAAAACTAAGCCCATCATAGATGTTGTGGTGCCTCTGTTATAACATATATAAGGTTAAAAACCACTGCATGGCAGCTGCAAGAGAGAAGGAGAATATGTGAGAGAAACAACCCTGTAGACACCAAGGTCAGTGCAGAAGGAGAGGAGGGACGTGTGCCAAGCTCTGGAGCACATTCCTCTTCAGCTCACAGTGAAGACCATGGTGAGGCAGACTGTCCCCTTGCAGCCTATGAAGGTTCATAGCGGAGCAGATTTCCACCTGCAGCCTACAGGAACCCCACACCAGAGTGGGTGGATGTGTCCTGAAGGAAGCTGCATATAGTGGAGAGGGGACCATTGGATGGGACCCATGCTGGAGCAATTCTTAAAGTACTGCATTTCATGAAGGATTGTATCCTACTAGAGGAAGCCCATGCATGAGCAGAAGCACAGCATGAGGAATAAGGAGCAGCAGAGATAAAATGTTTCATAACATGACCACAACCACATTCCTTCATCTTATTCTGCCCACAGGTAGAATACTTGGGAAGAAAAGAAGTAAAGTTGAACCTGAGAAGATGGTTTTATTTTTTCTGCTTTTTACTATATTAATCTGTTTTTAGTTGGAAATTTATCTTCTGTAAGTTGAGTCTGTTTTGGCCATGATGACAATTGATAAGCTATCTCCTGGTACCATTAAAACTGCTATGCACACAATATTCTTGGCACCTATCCCTTTTGCTCATACTTCCATTGATCTTTTGACTCTTAAGGTTCATGTTATCAGTCTGCTGGTGATTGCAGAGTATGGCAATGTGCAACACTCCAAAAGATGAATATGATATTGAGTTGATATTCCTTCTTTACTCTAGGATCTGATTGGGGTTATTTTAATATATTTGCTTTTACACCTCTGGGTTTTGTCATTGGTCTGCAAATTATATCTGATTTTACCATATAAGTGCTTTCTATGTGCATTAAATACCATGTTTGTCTTTTGTTTGTAACCACTAAGAACAGTTTAGTCCACCTCCAGATCTGTATTTCTTTAGCTGACCATTTTAGAGTTGTTCAAAGCAGGGGTGTCTCTTTATCCATGACACAGTATAGCACTCACCTAAACATAGCTGAATAAAAATTAAAAATCAAAGCGAATTTTTAACAGGTGACAATACTTATACTGGAGTAAATGCACTTTGCTTCATTCTACCTAGTTTTGCTGTCACACATTAGCAACAGCTACATGATCAGGATGGGACACAGCATGAAGAAATGCACCAGAATGTCTCTCAACCTGACTCATCAAATACACAAAGAAAACAGTTATTTCTACACTGATATCCACGATAAATTGTGACAGCAAACATGTGATCCAGGTTTAGTAAAATAGACAATTGCAGATGAAGAAAAAAAGATCCTAATTGCTAGGAACCCCACCAGCAAGGGAATATTACTGTTTTTCAGGCAGACAGAATGATATGGCTTTAGCACATCACAAATTAGTTTTGGGGTGTAGGAGGAATAGTGATAAAAAGAAACTAAAAAAGCATATCCTCCTAAAGATGTGCTAAGGATTTTTTTTTTTCTCTGTCTTTTTTTTACTATGTCTCCCAGGGATATGAAATTCATATACAGTAATAGTTAAGAAAAAGAAAACCTCTACAAACAGTTTTGTTCTAAAAGTCAAGCCTCTTCTCCTATTGTAATAGGAAAAATCCATCTAATGAACTCCTTAATTGAGTTTAACAAGACTGTTTATAGTTAATGCACTAATAGGAAACCTAAGGGTTACATTCAGCGTTTTGCTCCCTTTGGATGTTACTCATAATTACAGTTTGCTCCTTAATTATTATTCCTCATGTATTCAATTTACGATTAAGACCAAAAGCTTGCCCTAGAGCCTGAAAGTGCTGAGGTGGACTCTGGTGAATCAGCAGAGAGCAATGCCTTCAACAGTGTACATCTACTCAGAAGCTGGCAAAAACTAGCTTTTCACTCTAATCATGGCATTCAGAGCTCAAGACAAGGGAATACTACTGCAACAAGAGAATAATCTCCCTAGGGAAATGATATGAAAGACAGAAATCTATAACTCTCAAACAAACAGTTTTGTAGTTTCATTGAAACAAAGTATGTTGTGTTGGTAATTAGAACAGTTTTATCTATCTATTGCATGTATTTTTGCAATAGATTTTTGCATCTTCTGTTCGGCTGTTCTACTTTCCCCCTTTCAAAATTGTACAATATTGCATATTGAATGCCCTTCCTTTGGAACTTCTATGAAAATAATTTAAAAAATGAAAAATTTTTGAAAATGTGATCAGAGAACAAAATTAATGTTTTATTAACCTTGTCTGGAATTTTGATGCAGAATACAAAGAAACTATGTATGATCGTTTCTCTAGCATAAAGCAGTATATTTCTGCTACAGAAATATGATGTTTCTGCACAGCATTGCCTTTGATTTAAAGAACTACAGGACTGATCACATTAGCTGTTTTGGATTTTTCTTTAAACAATTCCTAATGATCTTCTGGGGTGAGAATTTGGACAAATAGCTCTAGAGTGCTAGTGCTATGAAGGATCCAGTAAGGACAAAACACAGAGGAGTAAAGGGCCATACAGCTGAGCAGTTAAAAATTAGCGAGGTCTTGAAACCAGCCTAGCCTAGAGAAAATTGTATATCCTTGCTCATTTTAAAATAAATAATTTTGAAATGTATGAAGTCTTATTTCCTGCTGAAAGATACTGAAAAAGACTTTGGTCCCTTTGGAATTCTTGGGTTGATATTGACCCAAAGGTACTCACAGGCAATATTCACAAGCAAGCTTTACAGAGCTTCTCTATGTATCTTGACATCACAACTTGTATAAAATACCAACACAATATTTAAGGCACAATTCTGAAGGCTCCAATGTCTCACCTTCGCTGTTACATTCTCTCATCACTAACCTAATCATTATTCCTATATAGCTCAGTCCATTTTCTAAAAATGGAAATATCTTCTCCTTATCCTCAGGAGATAGAATAGTAATATGAATAATTTAACTATGTTACACAGATAAAAACTCTAAAAAAAATGCTGATTTTTTTTTTTTCCTGCTTAGACACTCCTGGGACAGAATTCTGAAGGTATGTGTAATACTGGATGTCCTCCTGTTCATATATTGATTCTGGAGTTTTTTATCTTTCTTATATATTTATAACATAACCATAAAATATAATCTACATATTTCCCTATGAATTTATAAGAGTCCATGTTACTTAACGTTAAATTTAAAACATTGATTAAGGTATCTTAAGTAAAATTTTGAAGCAACCTATATGAATGACTTTTCTGATTCATATCAAGAGGCCCTTTTTGACAATAATGAGATGTCTATAAACAATATACATATATATACACATACATATATAGGCATCAAATTTTATTTCAAATCAAACAGCCGAGATGAAATGCGCAACATGTAGATAAAAATGATGATTGATAATAGAAGGATGGATAGATAGATAGATAGATAGATAGATAGATAGATAGATAGATAGATAGATAGATAGATAGATAGATAGATAGATAGATAGATAGATAGATAGATAGAAGCATTGCTCTGAGACATTCCACGCAACAATCTGCAGCAGAACTGCTTCATGCCTGGCACAGACTTCCAACTACTGATTTTTCTGAACCCTTAAGGAGAGCAATGACATTATGAAATTATTTGTGACAACATTTCCAGGATATAGAAAAGCCTGAATCCAGAATTGCCACATGCTGTGAAGCCATTTAAGTCTGTCGGCTTAACTGTTTAGGTTGGTATTAGGTGTAAGTCATCTCCTTATTCTTCAGAGTCACCTCCTTTTAAGTCTTCAAAGAAATCAAATCAAAGAATCATTGTTTTGGTAGAACTGGATATGAAACAGTAGATCTTGGGTGACAAATAAAAGAATCATGCTTTTAAATATAGTTATATATTGCATATATAAAGTCGAATCAAAAAGTTTTTCTTTTTTTTCCGGACATTTCCTTCATCTTTAGGATTTGTGTGTGAATTCTGTAGCTTATTACTTCCTCAAACATTCTTTCCAATCAAAATGTCTGTCACTGTTGAAACTGAACACTCAAAGTGCTTCTATTAAGCCACAAGAACCAATATTCATAGAGAGCTATCTAAGTATTCTAAAGCATCATTTTTGTGTCAGACTTAACACCTTTGTGATTTGTATAGTTTTAACTGGAAGTTAAAAAAAAAAACACCTGAAAGCATAGCTTATAGTAGAAACTTCTCGCTGTTGATACCAGATTCTTGTCACCGAGTATTCATTTGGGGGGAACTCTGTTTTCTTTAGTCTATGTTGAACTGCTAGTTAAAGGAATCAATAGGAAATTGTTCTCAAGGCAGGAATACTTCTCAGTGGGAATAGTCATGAAATGCAGCTTTTCATAAAGTGCTATGGAATTTAAGCTCTGCTGTGGCTCCCTTTTGCCCTGTTTGTCAATATTGAAATCAAACAGTAAAATAATTGCTTTTCTATGCTAATTACCTAATAATTGTTACAGTATTCAGTAAGTGCTTTTCTTTTTGTTTTCTTTATGTTATCTTGAAGGAAAGTTGGGCCTAAAAATCATTTTGTCTCATACTAAATATTTCTACAGCTACTGAAAGGTAACATATTATGAAACACCTCTTTGCAACAGATGAAACAAAAGTATGAAAAATTCTGTGTCTCCAGCATTATTACTCAATCCTGATTTGGATGGACAAATTCTATGAGATTAGAAAATAGAGACTTTTTTTTGCAAGCATTTAGTCTTTGGGCCAGTTGGATGATGTTCTATATGAACTTGTACTGGCTTGTAAGGCAGATTGTAAGACTCATTAGTACACTGAAGAATTTTCTCTTTGTGGCCCAAAAATTAGCTCTAAGAATATCATATGGATCATATGTGTCTATAAAACACTTATAATTTAATATTATATTTTAAGGATGAATTTGAGTTGAAATAATAATGCTAAATGGGGAATATAGTAAAAATCCTGAAAAATCAAAAAGTACTGCAAAATAAGGAACATTTTCTGCACTTGTATCTTCACTACTTTCCCTGATATTATAAATTATTTTCAGAAATGGGAACAATTTTTTTTATATTTTTCGGAATTAAGAAAAATAGTTTTATCTCTCATAAGCAGAGACACGCAAAAATGTCAGGCAATATATAATGTCTGATACACTATGCTAAAGGATCAGAATGAAGAAAGGAATTTATAAGTACTATTTTAATGTATGCTTTTGTTTTGGTTTAGGGTTTGTTTGTTTGTTTGTTTGTTGGCTAGGATTTTTTTGGTTGTTTGTTTGTTTGTTTAAGTTATCAGTATTAAAGATTACTTCTCAGTTGTGCAAGGTTCATAGTATGGAAAACCAGCCTAAAAGCAAACACAATAACTGGGGAAAGTTAAGGTTAAAAAAGGGTTCACAGTGAGAGCCCCCTCTGCTTAAAATATTCCATTGTGTCCACGTGTTTCAACAATGAAGTCTTATTTAAATTAGTGTTTCTCCTTCATCTTCTCTATACAGAATTAAACTTTTAGGTGTTTGAAGAAGAAAGATGTATAGTTGTGCTGAAGGGAATATAGGCATTTGTATTTTCAGCCAGAATAAAACCATTATATGTGGTCATGTATGTTCTGAAATAGAACAGAAGAAAAGACCAGAAGAGGTGTGAAAGACTTCACTTTTTTTTCCTTTATAATTATTTCAGAAGTTTGCATTATGTTTATTCGCCAGCCAAAATTTTATATTTCTCCTCATTATAACTTTATTTTTGAAAGAGTGTGTTATAGTGTAAAGTTTGTTACAAACAAGGTGAAGTTTCTCATGCTTTTTTCCCCTAATGACTGAGCTTTGCCTCAGTCTATTCTACCTATAAATAAAAAAATAAAAATCAAATAGTGGAATTAGAATATGGGATAATGCCATATAGTAGGATGACAAGAAAAAAACCAAAACATGTTATAAATTTCCTGTCTTTGTAACATAAGCAATTAAGAATTCATTTTATTTTTTTAAAAAAGTAGTTAATAGAATATATGTCTGTTCTTTTAATACACTTGAAAATATTTGAAAATGAACATATTAGAAAAAAATAAAAAAATAAAAGGCAAAATTCACATCAGAAAAATCTAATGAAAAAAATGCAAAGGATAATAGAATCTTAGCAGGATTACATTGGCAACATGGAGAAGTGGATGAATTGTAACAGTATTCCAATAATTGGCATATTAAAGTGCTGCACAAAATGTTTAACATGTGAAATTTCCATTTATAAATTATGCATGTCCTTTTTAGTACAAAAATATTCTGAAATTCATTGGTTGCTATAAATTCTTAGAGTACAAAGAACACCTTAAAAATTATTTCTAAACATAAAATAGTAAAAATTTAAAGGGCTGGACTTCCTGTTTTCTTCTCTACCACAGCCTTTTGGGAGGGATTATGAAGTGCTAAAGTATTTCTTAATGGTGTGGAATCAGTTTATTGGCATCCATAATACAGCTCCTTCCAATTTCAGAAGTAGGTATATATGGCTGCAGTTATAATGGTCATATGAGACCTGTTTCTTCAAATGCTACACAGCAAATCTGGAAAACAGAGAACTGTGTTTAGGGAGAGAAAAGCAATTTTATACTAAAATGAGGCTAATGACAATGTAAGGCTGAGAGAGTTGGAGTTGTTTAGCCTGGAGAAGAGACAGCTCCAGGGAGACCTTAGAGAAGTGTTCCAGTATCTAAAGTTGACCTAAAGGAAAGATGGGAAGGATTATTTATCAGGATATTTATCAGGTTTTAAACTGAGAGAGGGTAGGTTTAGATGATATATTAGGAAGAAATTCTTCACTTTTGAGAGTGATGAGGCACTGGAGCAGGTTGCCCAGAGAAACTGTGGATGCCCCATCCCTGGAAGTGTTCAAGGCCAGGTTGGAAGGGGCTGTAAGCCACCTGATACAATGGAAGGTGTCCATGCAAGGAGGTCAGAACCAGATGATCTTACAACCCAAACCATTCCAACCCAAACCATTCTATGATTCTATTATTTCTCCTGCCTGACAATTGAATGAAAAATACAAGACAGAGGAATTCTCTTGTTTTATAGATTTTTATTAGCTTATTGCTTTGTTTTCACTAGTTTGAAATAAAATAATTGCTTCAAGAACTAAGGTACTTATTTTTTTAAAATGACATCTGAATTTTATTTTTTTTCCTTCAGGTAAAAATCTACATGTAACAGATTTGAAGATATTTTTATTCCTTCAAAGACATCTACACATGCATATAATTGAAATAAATAAATATTTACTGTCACTTTATTAAGACTTTCAGAAACCCTGATGAAACTCAGGCATTCCTTGACAAAAGGTTAGAGAGTGGTAGAAATTACACAATGAGATAATCCTTACAAGTTAAAATATGTCAATGTTGTTAGGGGGAAAAAAAAAGATCTTTTAAGATATTAAATTAGGATTATCTTTCATCCAGCAACAACAAAACCAAACCAAACCAAAAAACCAAAGCAGACAAAAATGAAAAGCAATGAAGCCTCTTAAGATTTTCTTCTGGAGACATATTGTATTATGCTATGCACAAAAAAAAAAAAAAAAAAAAAATTAAGTTTTTATAATAATNAAAAAAAAAAAAATTCAGTTTTTAATATAATAGATTACATATTGACAATGACTAGACATAGAATGGAATTACGAGGTTATACTACTTCTAGTTTCCTTGTTTTACTGATTTTACTAATTTTTTATAAGTGAAGATTTTTCTGAAAAGGAAGAGGTTAAGCTTTTGTGCAGATTGAAGATTGTGTATATTGTGATAAGTTATATAAAATATTTAGTTCTGTCAAAAAAGCATCATTCTATTTGTCTGTAGGAGTTAGTAAGTTAGATCATGTAGTTTGACTTTCTGGGTTATGATCAAGTTATTACAAAAATAATAACTACATTAGGTAAGCACATGAAAATAATTTTTAAAAATGAAGTAAAAAAAATTGAGATTTTTTTAATTTTAAAGATAATACAAAGAGATAATAATAAATTTTTCTAGAGTCATAGAAGACATTTTGTTAGGCATAGACAGGAATTTTTTTGGAAAATTATCAGTTATGAGAGAGGGTTGTCAGATACTAAAATACATAATTTGAATAGTTATTGTGATCAAAACGAGTGCTATAAAATCCCTTCCTCCAAATTGCATACACTTTTAGATTTTTACGATTAGATTTTGCAAACTACTAAAACTGATGGATACATTTTTAATTCAGGCTGAAAATTATGCAATTTCAACTCCTTTGGAAGATGCCACAAGCACTCGTCTGGAATCGAAAGAGAGTAAACTGGGATGGAATGCAACTGCTGAGCTGCTGGATGTGGCCTGAATGTTTTCTTGAAAACAAAAGGAAGGGAGGAAATTTTATACCAGGTAATTGATTAGCTAGTTATACTTACTCCTAGTATAAATGTTTAAGAATCTTTAACGAAAACATTTATGACTGGGTGTTAGTTGTATATAATCCAAACTGGAAAGTTTGGATAAACTTTAATCTCAATACTGAGTGCTTATATTCATTATGTAATATGAGCTCTGTTTCATCTGACTATGAACTTTGATTCAAAACAGCAGAGAGACTGTTGGGTATTTTATGTGGGGAATATGGGTAAAACTTAAATTACCCTAGTGTTAATGGTCAAAATAGGTAACAGTGCAGAAGCTATTCCATACTCTATCACAGAAATAGAGGATAAGAACATTGTTGGATGATCTCAGGAATTATGAAATTATTCTGACGGAGGAAGAATGTGGTGTAGTAGGAATTCATTACCTATAGGAATCTACTGTTCCTCAGAAAATGGAACAGTGGTTGAAGCATAGGGGTTTTATAGGGTCAGAAAATATTATATCAGGTGTTAAAGGATCTATCAAATACATGGGATATGTCAAGATAAATTAAACCAAATTAATAGCATTATTCTACAGAATCAGAGCAAAACCCTAAAGGATAAATTCATTCTATATACCTTTTTTTTTTTAATTATTATTTCAGTTAAAACAATTGGATGTCATAAAACAAAAAAATATTGTGAAGTTTTAGCTACATATTAAATTTGCATTTAGTATTTCTAATCCCATTGTGATCCTTTTCAGCTTCTCATATTATTACCTTGGCTCTTCTGAGAAATTCATAAGTGAAAGCTAATTTTAGGTTTCTGCACATCCCAAGGTAAGTGTGGTGATTAACAATGCACTGATTGCTCTGTAATAACTGTTTGAGTATACTCTTTTATCTTACTTAAGAATGAGAGAAATATTTTTTTTTAACTGCCTGAATACAGCGAATCAAAGTAATGTAATCCATGATTATCAAGCTGGTTAAACGTTTGTCAAATTAATAAGTGGTGTCATTCAAACAATCATGTTTATATTTAAATTAAAAACTAACAAAACTCCTAAGTTGCATGCAAAATGCATGAAAAAAGTTCATTAAGAATTATGTGTATTTTAGGACAAAAATTAAACACATGGAGTGTCTTTTTTGTGGTTTCCTCCCCTTGCCTTTTCTAATTAGCTTGTATACATAACCATCGTCATACCAAGATTTGTTATCATTGCTTTAATTTTAATCAACTAAGAAGTTCCTACAAATATTTTTTCTAGATTTGCCAGGTACTATCTGATTTCAGGATTTTTCAAAAAGAAAGCATATCCTTGCGAAGTGATAGTTTTTGGGGTTTGTTTGATTATTTGTTTTTGTTTTTAAATTCTGTATGCCTTTTATCTCAAAGGATAAAGAAATTATCTTTTGTTAAAAGTTTTAAGAATCAATATCCTGATGATGTGGCAATTTGATGATCAAATCCCATATGGTTCTTTTATTTGATTATAGAGGACTTTTTCATGCAGTGACAAGTCATCTTCAAGTTCATAGGTGTTATTAATTTATTTTACAGATCTATATATAATACAGAGATTGACATTGTCTACCTGGGAAAATAAAATGTGGAATAAAGCAGAGTTTTAATTTCAAATCTTTGTGATTCTTTAAAAATACCTAAGTGCTATTTCAATAATATGAAAGAAGTGGGGAAATTTACCATACATAAAAAGAATCATTGAAAGTAACTGGAAGAAATTAGATTTCTAAAAAGAACATTCCTTCATTCTTTTGGGAAAATTTTAATAGCACTTAGGAGAAATCTTAATAAGTTCTCAGAGGAGACTGATTCAAACATTAACGATTCCCTGGATGGATGAAATCCATAAAAATTATCTGCCAAAGGAAATGTAAGGTTCAGGATTTTATTTTTTTTTTCAGGCATGTAACAACTTTATTTTTGTTAAACTATTTTTATATTTACATGTAAAAAAAAAATCACAAAAATGCATGGTTTAACTATAAAGAACCATATCTGATTTTGCCTTTCCCAAGGGAACTATACTAATTTCAACAGAGGAGTTTCCAGAGACAACACAGCAATTTTAATCCTGATTGTATTATCTTTTAATCAACATTTAATCATGTTTACATTGTTTTGCATAATAAAGTCTGATCTAAATTCTGAAGATTTCCTATATGCTGGCAGGCATATGACTACTAATGGCTCTTGAGACTTAGAAGAATTGGTTTGTTAGTATTTTAGTTTTGGAGTTTTTTTAAGTTCTGCAGAAATTTGTTGTTGTTTTTAAATGAATTAACTGATTGAAACAGCTAAATTGCTCTCTAAAGGGTACAGAAGGAAACTGAAAAATCATTTTTCTGTCCCCAGGAAAACTTTTAAAGGCTATTATACTCTTTGAGTATGCAAGTTGTGAAACTATTGTAACAGAAATATTCTAGAAATATTTGTGTATGAACAATCAGTTTTTCCTCATTACTGAAAAACTCTTAATTTTAACATTTTAAACCAAAATGTAGTCAAGATCTGTTATTCCATACCAGGATTCTACCAGGATACATATATTTTGAAATTCTGTATTTCAATAACTATTAAGCTGGTAAAATACCAATAAACTGAATGTCTAATTTTTTTTTTATTACTTTTATTGCCAATGTATGAAAATTATATGACAGTTGTGTTTTAGATACAACAAAGATATCTTGGATAAACACAGTGGGTGCCGCAAATTTGCACACACATTTAAGAGTTTTAATACATTTCTAACTTTCTAAGATCTGTATAAGTAATTTCATCGTGTAGTAGATTTTTAAGCTCAATCATACATTTCTGAAAAGGGCTTGATTAAGAAAAGTGAACATTGACATAATAGTTGTACTGTGTGGTACTGTAATAACATACTTCTTTTACAGAAAAGTTCATTTTCAAAAGTAATTTGACCTTACAGCACTGTTACATAGGATGGTATCATATGGAGTGATGCTAATTCACTGTACTAGGAGGAAGTCTGATGCTGAAAGGCCCTAATCAGTATTAAAAAAAAAAAAAAAAAAA
>VWZF01007224.1:1008189-1066615 GCA_013396755.1 Sclerurus mexicanus | reverse complement strand
AAAAAAAAGACAAAAACCCCAAACTAACTGCTGGTTCTTGTGATTAGGGTACAGTATAGGGAGAAAGAACAAACAGTACTAGGCAATTTTAAAGACTACCATATACCTTCAGTAATTTTGACTTTCAAAGAGATCTTCAAAATTTGTAAGTGTTCTTGGAATTGCAAGACTAAAAATCATGTTCAGAAGTAGACCTTGGAATGGTAAGAAAATGTCTACAGGAAAAAAAAAAACACCTCTGAAGTTAAGAACAGTGTCTACCTTGAGTAGCTGTTGCTTGGTATAGCTAGCTATAAAATAATTTATTGAAATATCAAGAATTATTTTGCTAATCCTTAAGCATACACATATGTTCATGTCTTATGGATCAAATCTGGTCATATATAACCCATACAGACAGAAAATAACTTTCCTTTTTCATTAACAGAAACAGGAATTATCAGCAGCGGTATGACTGAATTTATAGTCAGGCTACATTACAGTATCATCAACACCGTAATTATAAAAATCTTTATTGAGACATGTCTCAGTGTCTTAGTGCTTAGAATCATATCATATAATGGTTGGAAGAGACCTTAAAGAGCATCTGGTTTCAATCTTCCTGCCGTGGGCAGGGACGCCTTTCAATAGACCAAATCTCTGAAGGCTCCATCCAACATATCCTTTAATTTTTCCAAGGATGGTGCTTCCACAACTTCTCTGGGTAAACTGTTCCAGGGTGTCACCACTCTCATATTCCAAGTGGCTTGAATGTAAATCTACAAACTATATAGCTGCTTCAGGATAGTATCCAATGTGAAGGAATATAATCTGATTCCCTGTAGTACTTACTGGAACTTTTCCAACAAAAAAGCATGAATGAAAAATGCCTATTTAAGTGAAGTTTTGCATTCCACACCCACTAAAGTTCCTTAGATCCATGTATCTAATCCATGTATTTTCATGGATTTCATGGATTCCAGACTGCCTCCAAACTAGTGCCTTCAAAATTTTGAAATGTATACCAGGACTACCAAGGTAGTCAAGGTTTCCAGAAGTGCCACTTAAGGGAATGAGAAATTCTCTGAGAGCTGTGACTTTTTGGTACTTTTTTTGTAAAGGAAAATGAAAAAGAGTGAGCAAATCCAACCTGATCTTCTATGACAAATGACTGCTTAATAGATGAGGTAAAGGATGTTGTCTACCTGGACTTCATAAAATATTTGGCACTGTCTCACACAGCATTCTCTTGAAGAAACTGACTGCACATGGCTTCGATGCACTCTTCACTGGATCAAAAACTGTCTGGATGTCCAGGCCCAGAGAGTGGCAGTGAATGGAACTAAATCCAGTTGGTGCCCAATCACAAGTGGTATTCTCCAGGGCTCAGTATTGATATACCTTTATCAATGATTTGGACAAGGGGATTGATTGCATTCTCAGTATGTTTGCAAAGGACATCAAGTTAGATGGGAGTGTTGATCTTCCGTGGGTAAGAAGGCTGTACAGAGGGATCTGGACAGGCTGGATTGATGGGCTGAGGACAACTGCATGAAGTTCAATAAAGTGAAGTGCCATGTCCTGCACCTGGGTTGCAACAACCCCACACAGCACAAGCAGTGCTACAATCTTGGGGGAATGGCATGAGAGCAGTTCAGCAGAAAGGGATGTTGGAGTATGGGCTGACAACTAGCTGAATATGAGCCAGCAGCGTGCCCAGGTGGTCAAGAAGGCCAATGGCATCTTGACTTGTATCAAAGATAGTGTGGCCAGCAGGACTGTGGAAGTAATCATTCCCCTGTATTCAACACTGGTGAGGCTGAACCTCGAATCCTGTGTTAAGTTTTGGACCACTCACTTCAAAAAAGGACACTGAGGTGCTGGAGAGTGTTCAGAGAAGAGCAACAAAGCTTTATGTGCAAGTCTTATGAGAAGCAGCTGAGAGAGCTGGGGTTGTTTAGTCTGAAAAAGAGAATGTTCAGTGGGGACCTCATTGAACAACTGCCGGCAAGGAGGCTGTAGTGGGGTGGAAGTCAGTCTCTTCTGTTATGTTACAAGTGAAATGACAAGAGTGAGTTGGTTTCTATCACTGATTCTGTCCAGAATTGCCATACTAATCATCAGAATGTTTCTGAGTAGCTACCTGTGTTTTTGTTTCTCTGGGTGTCTGATCTCACATTGTAATTAACTCATTCATAACTGTACTAAGTACTCATAGCTGAAGTGTTGTGCAATGGGAGATATGCTTTTAATATGTGACATACTTTATTATATTAGGTACACTGAGAAATGAGGTTCTGTGTATTCCAAACTCAGTACCCAAGACACTTAGATATACTTTAGATGCTTACCTGTCTGTGACTCAGATCTCTGTAAAACAGGCAATATTACCCTCCTCCATCCTATGGCCATTGTGAAAATCCATTAATTAATGTTTCGAGTCAATTAGAAACAAAAGTGGTGTTAAATGCTCTAGAAAGTCTATCTAAGATTGGGTTGCTTTTAAAAGAAAAACAGTAAATAAGATCTGGAGCCAGAGATTGAACTAGAAAGATAAAGTAAATAGGCAAATATTGCTCATTAATGAATCATCATCAATTCTACACAACAGGCAGAAGACCTACAGGAAAAAAAGAAGTAAATAATCATGAAGTGAAATCTGTACATTATTGCTCACCTACAAGTGGGATGAATTAAGTCTAATATTTCCTAACGTCAGAATACTTGATTTAGTAGCATTGATAATTTGCTTTAAGTGTATTAAGGGCAGGGGAGAGATTTTTTTTTTCCCATGTTTTTGAAATTTGGTTCATTGAAAGCAAAAAGCTTGTAATATTTTTGTAAGACAATTGAAATTTCCTATGCAAAGCCTACAGGTGCATCTTGTGGAAGTGACATTTTATTCCTCCCCTAAAACCAAGGAAGTGTTCAAATCATAATAAAACATGTGACAGGTTTGCTTTAAAGAAATGTGTGTTCATTCCTTGACTCTTCTGCAGCAATACTTTAACATGGAAATTTCCTGTGTTTTACTTTCATGATGTTTATTAGATTTGTAGATAATTTTTTTTAATTACTTTTAAAATCACTGTATTGATACAACATGCAAAAACCTTTTCCCAGATAGAAATTGGATGTGACATTCTCTTTGTGAGCTTTTGTCACTTGTTTCAGTGTCTCACATTTTTTTAAACTATTATCACAATTATATTTGAAAAGGCTTACTTCTGTTTTCAGGAACAATTCTCCAAAGAGCAGCTGAATTTGAACATAAATAGAAGAGATTAAGTGGAATTTGTCTTATGATCCACCACATTTTTCCTATATTTAGAGGTCAGATATACAGAACAAAGTAGAATTGCTTTACTTAAGTATTCTCTTTTTATTTTTTTTTCCTCCTGTCTGACTTCATTTCTTGCCACTTTCTTCACTATTCATATATAGGTGATTATTGGTCTTTCCAGCAGTCAAATCACAGAGCATTTCTCTAATAATTTTAATAATTGGATTGTAACAGCTGGGGAACATGAAATGTGAGGCAAACTAGATGTAATGAATTTTCCTGGACAGAAGACATTTACTTTCTGTCCAGATTCCACCAGAATTAAGCTTTCTTGATTCTGAAAGCACTGATAATTTACTGCAATTAGCTTTTGCATGTTACTGGTATATGCAATGTAATTTAGGCAAATATTAAGAAACTATTTACAATGTTTGTTAGAAAACTTAGAGCAGCTGCAGAAAACAATAAGATATTTTGTCAACTATATCCTTCAAAAAAGTAACTGCTTTTGTTCAAGTCTACAACAAATTGAAATAAGATACAGAAAAGTAAATCCTTCTTAAACTGTGCTTTATCTAAAATGTAAGCTCACTTATCTTTCTTATATGTCACTGCTTTGTAAAATTTTTATTTATCTTAAAAGTTTGGTTTGCAAAAGGGTTGTTCAGTAGCTCAGAAAATTTTCTCCCTATTTTCTCCTAGACTCCGTAAAGCAAGAAAAAAGTAAAAACCAAGCAAAATCTTGCTTAGTGATATGTATTGGCCTGTGATCATGTAAAAACTGGACATTCTAGTGTATAGTTCTGGTGTAAATGTCAAGTTTTGTGTGTGCAAATATAAAACCCACTGACGTAACACTTCATGTAATCTTGTTTCAATTTCTACTTTTTTTTTTCTTCAAATGCCAGTAATGACAGCTGTGTACTTACATTCTTACTGCTGCTTATATGAAAAAAAAATAAAAAGCATGTTGGAAAGAGCCAACTTACTTGGAAGGGTTTACTCAAGATATGCCACTTTGTCAGTATTTTGAAATGTCAACTGTCAGGCAAACAAGCCTGAAGCAGTATTTTAGCACTTATTTATTAGATGAGCAGTAAAAGAGACACTTTGGTTATTGAAAAACTAGACATTTCTGCATGCCTACAGACATGATAGTTATGTAATTCAACATGTCATATATGACTGAGGTAAGTCCCACTCCAACATCGAATGTTTTCAAATATTTATTTCAGTTGCACATTTGAATACAATCCCAATTAAAGTTTTTATTATCCACGAACACTGGTAACAGAAACTAAATCTCAAAAACAGATGCATATTTATTATCAGAAATGACCAAACTAATCAAGCATGAATTGACAAACATATTTTAGGTTTAAATTTTGCATGTGACACTCCTAATGCACTCTGAATCTCACAACAAGCACATCTATCAGATCACCACTGAAAAATTATGGGAAAATAATTTTTTTTAAGTTTTTTCATTACATGTGACTTCAGTAGCAGTGAAAAATACAGAGTTTAGAACTAAAATACTCTATTTTATACAGGTTGGTTGAATAAGAAAAACTTCTTTAAGGAAGACTTACCATAAAGGTCAGAAAGTACTGCTGAGGTTAAGCAGGAAAATGTGATTGCTGGGCTCAGAAGGAGAACACAAACTACATGAAGGGTTTGAAATTTTCTCATTGTACATTGCCTCACCATATCAAGTGGTTGGCTTTGCATTTTAGAATTTGTCAAGATTGTACAGCATTGAAGAAAGGACACTTAAACAATCTAAAGCATAGAAAGCAAGGTTCACACTCGGAGACTCAACAAGCTCAGTCTAGTCAGTATTGAAGAGAATTTTGACAGAGTACATGATCACTTGATTCAGAGACATAACAGAATGTGTTCTAATTCCATCTTGAACATAATTACATTCCTTAACAATAAGGACAATTAAGCACTAAAACAGGATACCAGTAAAAAAACATAGACTCAGGGTCCTAAAAACTAAATTTTTTTGCCTATCTCATGTTTTAATTCAACCTCTGAAGGAAAAATAAATATGATGTTGTGCAGTGTTGTTTTTTTACATAAATCCATTATTAGTTGTAATCATATTGTAAATGAAATGAATAAGTGAAAAATACTATAGTTCCCAAGATCTTGAATGTATTTTTTTATTATTGTCTGTCTTTCTAAAATACAAGATTATAATAATAATAATAATAATCATAATCATCATCAACATCACAACAATAATCATGCAGGAATTACACTTGGATAATTGTTGCTAAGGAAAATGCAAGATAGAAGTCCTTTCAGTTTTTAAACTTCACTACTCCTACACAAGAATTTTGCATAATTCATGATTAATAACAACACAGTCTCTCTAATAATCATAAAATCATAAAACGGTTTTGGCTGGATCCAAACCACAAAGATTATTTAGTTACAACCTCACTGCCAGGGGCAAGGAGAATGACTTGTTTCAAACCAGCAGAAAGAGATGTAAAATTATGTATAGATAATATAAATAATTGTGAGGACATCAATCAAACTAGCTATTTGCATTATCAAAATAATTGTTTACACTGCTGTGAACAACAAAACTTTGTGGAAGTTAAACACAAATAATTTTTTTAAAACAAGACAGTCAGGTGTCAGTTAATTGTGGTAGTCAAGGGCTACATAGTTAAATATGACACTGGGAAAACCCTGCAGTAGATAGTGGTAAGTTTCTTATGTACCTTTTCATTCAGTAAGTCCAGTCTTGCTCACAACCTAAAATAAAAAACTGAATATTTTAAAAAAATCTGTCATTTTCTGTGCTTACCCTATTACCTGACATTAATATTGAAGTCTAACATAATTGATGTCAGATTACATTGAGATTTGGATTTCTTTCAGTGTATTCTAGGGTGTCAATGAAAATTTGCAGTAAGTAGCATTTAAACAATTCAGGTCTAACTTCCATGAAAGGTTTTGGCATTGGTAATAAGACATGAAAATATTTAAGTAACTATGCCAGAGACCCTGTTTTTGTTTCTTAAGTAATGTTTTCTGTCTCTGTTCATACTAGCTTCAGCTAAGCCAGGACCTAAACTATTCCAGCTTAAATAATTGGCAATGCCTTTCATTTTCTGTAATGATAATGAAGGTTTCATGCACAATTCTGCAAGCAATATAATAATGGAAAATGCAATAGCCAAATCTGTCATCTTGATTGATGTGAAAGAATTTCTTCTTCTGTCAGTGAGTCATGCTTAAAGTTGGTCACAAACAGATCCACTGACACTAATTCACTGCTGTATTCATTCTAGGTTTATCAGCAAAAAGTTAAATCAAAGGTGCATTTTAAAAAGTTTAAAATCAGGCAAGTACATTAGATCTAGATTTAAGTAAGCGTTTTGAAAATTAATTATATATAGCCATGCAGATTAAAAGCAATTACATGAATGAAAAGACAAACAGATCCTGATGTCTTCATGTAAGTTGGTGTTTCTTTATATGTATATCCTGTAATCAGCATAAATGTAAGTTATTCATTAAGACTTTCAGATAAGTAGTCCTAACTTTCCCACTATTTGAAATTATCATGACAGTGACACACTGCAAGACAGCATTAGTCTGTTCAAATTCTCTGCTATCTATGAGTATGAATGGAGCTCTCAAATAAGACCAGCAAAAAAAATAGAATCTATGACTGAGCCAACTATGGAACAGAAAGCACTCTAGCTGTATCAACAAAGTAAGGCAAAACTTGTAATGTCAGGCATGACATCACACTACACTACTTGAATAGCAGCAATCTGTCTCTGTCATGAACTGTTTATAGGAGCTGCCCTAAAAAGTAGAGGTTAGACTATAGTCTATGCAATGAAAAGGAGTGATTTGAAATAAATGGTGTGAGGTTTCAGGTAAAAGAGGCATGAGAACTCTGGATCCTTTATTTGTGAATGTGAGTATGGGCCATGAGATTATTGGACAGATGAGGGTCTCATGGTAATTGATTGTTTCCTTTTCATGCCCTAAAAAAGTATTTTTCTGAAAATACTATAAACAGGCTACAATTTACAATCCTAAAACTATTAGCTAACTGCTAAAAAATTAGCCAGTTCTGTTTGCTTTCTCATCAACAATGCCATAAGAAGAAATTTAATGACAAAACTAGTGATACAAAATTATGTTTGACTCAGACTACCCCATACACTCTATGCTTGTTGGAGGACACCCATATTTCCAGAGGCCAAAAATAGCTTAGGTCTATATGCATGTGTTACAACTCGGTCCAGCTTTACCAGTCTTACACTTTAATGTCAAGCTTCAAGAGGTTTGTCCCACACGAACCCTTGTAAAGCCATTGGTTCTTTGGTACCTTGAATTAACGACTAGAGAAAAATTACACATTTTTCTCTAAGAGAGAAAGTAGGCATTTTGGCAAAAAGAGTTTTACAGGAGTAACATGTAACTTCACAAAAGCATTACAGCAGATTACCAGTACTAGCAAGCATTGCTATAGTAAGGAACCTTTTTTACACCCAGCAAATACAAACTCTGTGCAACTCGTGTGAGGTACCCACACCTTACAGAAAACAAGTGTTTAAGCCACCCAAAAGAGGAAGAAAAGAGTAAAGAAAGAGAGATTAAGACAAGAAAGAATAAAGAGAGAAAAACAGAAAAAAACATAGTTACCACTTAGAAGGTCACATGCTGATGAGTCAAGAGAGCAGGCCAGCGCCCAATGGAGACCTTGTGCATGTCTTTATCGACTGGTCACTGTGGCTACTGCCTCCAGGCAGGACCTTTGGGTCCCTGACTCAAAGTCACTGTCCCCTGGCCAAAGTCAGGGGTGCCAGAGACAATCAGAGGTTCCAGGGAGTGCACTGTGGGCAGGTTCCCAGGCGAATCTTTTTGTCTGACACACCACCCTCCATGTCTGCTCTGTGCCATGTGGCTGCAAACCTCAGCAGCCATCCTGGCTGACCATGTGGACACTGTGCTGGAAGCCTGGTCCCCTCTCCTGATACACACACACACGGAAACAAAATGGTTGATTCAACCCATCAGTCAGTGAGATATGTCTGGTCTGTGACAATATGTTACAAGTAAAAACTTGTAAAATGAATGCAAGTTTTTATACAGCAAAACAGCATGGATAACACAGGAAATTTTACTTTGGACTAATTCTGCTTTGGTAACTTGAATGTGATAACCACCAGCAATCAGAGTACATTCAGTGTGTCCTTGGAGACCATCTTTGCTGATAGCTTCATTCAAAAGAAACCCAGCAAGAGTGATTTGAAGCCATAATGTAAATCAAAGTAGAAACAATCAGAAAAGTCACTTCAAAAGCACACTTCTCAATAAAACTAAACTAAAGCAGTAGAGTAGAGGCACCTGGCTACCTCGAGGTTGTGTCTGGCCCTGGTTCCCCTCACCAGGCCAACCTCTGAGCCTCATTCACAGGGTGATGTCCTGAGCCAGCTTCAGCCATGCCCTAGCTTACATCCCTAGGGAGGTGTCTGGTGGTGTCCAAGGCTGCCCCAGCCCTGCCCTGCTCCGCAACTGCAATGGCCAGAGGGCCCTGGGAGTGAGGCCCTGACCTGGGGGACTGTCCATCACTTTTCACATCTGGTCCTCAGGTAGCCACTGGTCCCTACTATGGCCTGACACTGGGAATGATATGCCATTGCTCCCCTACAGTTTCTGCCCTTACATGAAAACCTTTGGATGACTCATGCAAAAAGATTAAGCACAGAGACCTGTTCCATAACTTTAGTTAAAAAGGATGTCAGATTCTTTACTATAATATGGAGGATTTGGAACTGTCTAAAAGACAACTGTAAACTCAACCATAGGCTTCCTTGGTGATAAAGCCTCTGTAATCTTCTTGCAGCTATTACTACTTGTCTTACCTTTCAGAAAGATTACTAAATAATCTACTGCAAAAATCTCTGGGATGGGAGAACTTTCTTCAACACATATCCATGAAGACATCACCATGCAGCAGCTGAATTGTGCATATCCCAAGCTTTTACAAAAGAAAATACTGGAAAGGTCGCATTAAAGTACATTTTTAAAGCCTATTACATTTTGTAAAACTTTTTGTTTCTGAATCCAACTTGCTATTTTTATGCATTTACAATTTAGAAGTTCACCCCCCAACTGAAAATCCACAAATTTTCATTGAACTGGAAATTGCATTGCAGCTGTTTCCATGTCTCATTACTCTCAACATGGCACTCTGGGCTCTGTCAGCATGATTGTATCATGACACTGCTGTCTGAACCCCTGCATGATCTGACAACAACAAAAGAAAGGTTTTAACATGCTGGAACACTTTTTTTAAATTATTTTTTCAACCAAAAAAAAAAACCAACACAAAAGCACAAAAGTAAAATTATCTTTCAACTAAAGGGAATACTGCTATTATGATACAGTAATTGAGTGGATTCAGAGGTTAAGGAGAGATATGTCTTTACTACCAAACGATATGTCACGCTATCGAAAAAGCCTTACCTGAAGAGATGGAGTTTTAAAAGAATTTAGAAAAAAGTTATTTATTAAACACAAAGATTAACATTCACACCAAACTATTGATACATACCATAAGCAAAATTAGCATACATTTGGTAATTTTTAGTGAGAGATTACCTGTTTACTAATAAGCATTGTATATTTATAGTATTGATTCTTCTTTAATTGATACTGCACAATCAGAAGGTGACTTCTACATTTCACCTAACATTGAACCAAAATCCAGCCCAATGGATAAAGCAAGACAATTCTGTTGAGTCGGTGATAGGATTCATAAGGTATCTGTGATAAGAGCATTCACACTTAGGCAAATAAACCCACTTGTAAGCTATTTTTCTTCTGCTTCCATTCACCTTTCATGCATTAAACTAAGTGCTATGTCTTGCCTAGTGAGAAGAAGAGGAAAGAAATTCTAACCTGTAAAGGGCATCTTTACCTTGTTAAGAGGCCTATTGTGAAGAATAATTCTCTTCTCTTTGCTTCATGGGCTTTAATCTGGAAGCAAAGGGATTACGGGAAACAGTGTTAAAAAGAAAATAGAGCATACACTGGAAGTTTAAGCCTCTCTCACAGACAAATATGGTTTACTTTGCTTTTGAAGTTTTGCATTACTATGACTATTCTGTCCACAATATGAATACTGTGTGCTTGAATTCTATAGGTCATAGCAAACAGCACAGCAGCATACTCAGCAGGACTGTTTTATTTCATATATCATTCACAATTGCTGCTGTGATTCGGAAACTGTTCATAATTTTCTCATAATGGTAGGACAAGAAGTTGTCAGTGGCTTTTAACCCCAGGCAAGTTTGTCAGGTGTGTTTTAGCTTCCCCTGGGATTAGTTCAGTTGGTTAAAACTTGGTGCTAATAACGCCAAAGTCACAGGGTAAATCCCCTGTATGGGCCATTCATTTAAGAATTGGACTTGATGATCCTTGTGGGTCCCTTCCAACTCTGAATGTTCGGTGATTTTGAACTTCTTTGTTTTTTCTTTCTCTGTTGAGAGGACAAATTTTAGAAGTTTGCTCATCTAGTAAGAAGATACAAAGCTGGGATCTAGGAATACTTTAACATTTCAATATTATCAGTTTTCAGAGAGGTTATTACTGTGCATTTGCGTAACAAATGGTGATACATTTGTGAGTTAACTATGGGTAGAGTTTACAATTAACAACTGGATTTGAGAGTATGAGACTGAAACTACACCTAAGTATTAGTATAATCTAGCCATCATTCTTAGCATTTACTAGTACCCTGTTATTGAAGAAAAGTTTACCTTCTTCCCATGCTCTGAAAGTGGGAATATGGAAGAGAACTGAGGGCAATATTTTAGATCTACAAATATTTTTGATATCTACTGGCATCCTGAAAAATAAAATTAGATGGCAGCAAAAGAAAAAACAAATCAAAAAACAGACTACTGCCACAGGAAAAAAAATGTTGAAGCTGCTATTCTGAGTTAAACATCATGTATTTTTTAGATGAACATTTGCTGAATGCAAATACTGGTTGATCTTCAAGGACAACCCCCTCAGGGCACAAGAATGGTCTGTTCTTGTCAGGCAAGTCTGGGAAAAGGTTGGCATAGATGAACACTGAGCTCCTGACAGAGCTCAACCACAAAAAAGAGGTACACAGACGGCAGAAGTGGAGACAGGCTATATGGGAGGAATGCAAAGGCATTGCCATTCATATAGGAATGGCAAAACTCAGTGTTGCCAAAAGGAAAGCCAAAACTCAGTTTGAGCTCAAACTAGCAATAACGGTGAAGGGTAGTAAAAAAAGCTTTCTGTAAGTATGTAATGAGAAGAAAGGATAGATCTGCTGCTCAGTGGGGCAAGTGATCCAGTGGTAAGGGTCATGGAAGAGGCTGGGTACTCTGTGCCTTTTTTGCCCCTCAAGTAGCAATCAGTTTATAAAGTACATTAAAATAGAAATCAGCACATCTGTATGAAAATTGACCACAACTCAGATATGATCAAGGTGTTTACATGAGACAAACTTCATTTGGTTTTGGTCCTTTAGTTGTTAAAGGCTTTAGAATTCTATCTGTGGCTCAAAGTTGAACTTTAGTTTTCCAGAAAGCTTTGAATAATTTCAAGGTTGTATGTAATTAGTATTAAATCAATCTATCTTAGAAGTAAGCAAAAACATTTTCAGCAAATTTGGACATAGAAACTGCATCTTCTTGTAGCTCTAATCCTAAGAGACTTTACAAAACTCTTTGGATTCCTAGAAATTTTTAAAGTCATAGACCTAATGTATGGCTAAAGGAGAGTTATGTTTAAAAAAAAAAGGAATTGTTTATTTGATTTTTCTAACTTTTTCATATATTTCAGAATTCAGTCCAGCATTTCACTCTGAAACGTTTCCAGTGAACTTTCCAGAAAAAAAAGATTGGGCAACCACTAGCGTATGTTTGAGCTCAATATGAAAGTACTTTTCGCTATATTGTAATTACAAAATCATTAATCATAGAATAATTAGGGTTGTAAGGAATCTTAAAGATGAACTAGCTTCAACCACCATGACAGGGCCCTGGACACCTTCCACTTCCAGGTTACTCAAGGGCCCATCCAATTTGGCCTTGAACACTTTCAGAGATGGGGCACCCACTTCTCTAGACTACCTGTTTCAGTTCTTCACTATCCTTTCAGTAAAGAACTCCTTCCTAAAATCCAATCTAAACTTGACCTCCTTCAGTTTAAAACCATTGCCCCTTGTCCTGTCACTGTTTGGTCTTATAAGAAGGCCCTCTCCATCATTTTATCAAGCTGTCTTAAGGTACTGGAAGGCCACAATGAGGTCTGCTTGAAGCACTGAGTTGTCCCTGAAGCCTTCTCTTCTCCATGCTGAACAATTTCTGCTCTCTCAGCCTGTATGAGAGGTGCTCCAGACCTCTGAACATCTTCTGGCCTTCCTCTGGACCTGCTCTAACAGATTCATGTCTTTGTCGTGCTAAGGACCCTAAAGCTGGATGCAGCACTCCAGGTGAATAGCAGAGTATAGGGGAAGAATCCCCTCTCTCAAGCTTTCTTTCTGATTTTATCCAAAGATTTTTGGCAAAATTAGCAAAACTGTTGCTGACAGAGACATAAAATTCAGGGCTTCTAGTTCTGATTAGAAAAATGGAAAAATGCACTATTTTATTATTGCTTATATTTCAATAAATTTTGTCTCATTATCTACTTATTTTTACAGCAGTAAAAAAAACCAGTTATCACAACACCATCACATCATGCGTACTGTTGTTTGCATGAGAACAGATAAAAGAAATAGCTACCTTATTTAGGAAAGCTTATTGTTAACTCAGAATATGCCACTTTGCCATTGTGTTGAAATGGTAGCCGGGAGCAGAATTCAGCACTGATGTTACTTATTAGATAAGCAATAACATAGAGGACATGGGGTTCTGAAGAGTAATCCCTGCTGTGTGCCTAAGGGCACTGTAGAATTATGAAATTCAACATGGCATATGTGACAGGGGTGGGTGACTTCTTTTAATTATGTGTGCTTTTGGATCAAGGCATCACAAAGAAACCTTAGTGATAGAAACTGGAGCATGAAACCTACAGTCCCACAATAGACAAAGAATTCAAAGAACTCAGTAGGACATTGAATAATCTACTGTTGGTCAGCATGGGAAAATAATCAAACCAAAAGACTTACCTGCTGGTGTTAATAAGAGTAATTTGAATTACTTCTAACCACTATAAAATGGCCTTCCTTTAGAAACCACCAAATACAATTTTTTACTTGGGCAATGTAGTCAAAGCAGGGCATTCTGACATCTGTACGTTTTAAAGATATTCCAATTAAAATGCTACTTATTTAATTAGATTTGCTAATATCAGCTTCCCTTAAATCCAAATAGGAGCAAATATGAGCATTTTGCAATTAACAACAGTATTTAGTAATATTTTCATAGAATAACCAAACACAATGCATAAGCATTTTAGATAAGCATGAGAGAAATGTAATCCATGAATGGACACATCTCTGTGAAGCTGCACATAGGAAACAATGGAGGGATAAAAAGTTGCCAGACAGAGGCAAGATAAGCACAAGGTACCACAAATAGGTAGGATATTCTGCACGATGCACACCAAAAACCTATGTTGGAATCAGAAAAGACATATTTTTCAGGGCAGGGCTGGGGAGGGAGGGGATTAGACATCAAAATTAAATTAAGAAAGTGGGTGGAAGAAAGAAGACAAGCCCGTCCTGGTTTTGATTGCTCTTGTCAATGAGCAGTCAAGCCTGGTTACCTGGACCTTGGTTGCTAGCTGCTTTCAGGGCTGTAGCTGTCACTGCTAACTAATTTGCTTCAGCTTCATGGCATTGTATACTCACATCTAATTGATAATATGGTTGCTAAAGACTAACAGTTTTGTGTAAGTAGCAACATCAATTAAAAATGTGTAAGAATTAACCATTAGCTTCAACTGTGTGGCTATTGAGTGAATTTGCTAAGTTTACTTCAGCAAACGCCACAGGAAGTACCCTTCATTCTTTGATTTGGTTTGCTTTTAGCAATCAGTAAGATACTTAGAAATTATATAAATTTTGTCACCAGAAAGGTAGAGAACTTTTCTCAGAATCATAAGTACAGTTCATGAGAATAGATATTGATATTGTTTACATTGAAATTTATCTTAACATTATTATGCTATATGCTATATGTTCTGTGTATTTTTCAAAAGCAGTAGAATTTTAGTGCTTAAGCAAGAATTCACTTAGGAAGTTTATTGAGCTTTTCAAATACAAATCTAAGAAATGTTTTTTTTTTTCCCCACAAATCTTAAAATAGTTTGAGGACCTGAATTTAACCCTGCAGCTTTGGTCAACTAGAAATTTTTCCACCCTAAAGTTAGAGAAGAAAATGCAAGAGCAACGAGTTTTTATGATTTCTCTAATACTGTGAGGTGGTAAGGCACAGATCAAAATCCATAAGTTTTGTTTCCCCGTCCTAGGCTGGAAATCCCTCTTTAGCTTTTTGTATAAATAAACCACAAAAATTGCACCTCTAGTCTTTTTTGGACAACTTTTGTTTTCAGTAGTTTCATTATGTAATCATAGCTGGCAAAAAGAAAGTTTTGTTCTTTGTTTATTATAATGAAAAACAGAAGAATTTTCATCAATCTTAATTGTTTTCTCAGTATGCAAAGTTACTTCTATGTGTGAAGACTAAAATACCAAACTGAAGAATTGCTCACAACATAGATAACAACTATATTATGACAATTATGTGCTGACAGTACTGAAGACTCAATTTTCTTGTTCCTTATATGGTCTGATCAATGACAAAAAAATGCATTGGATGTAAAACATAAGGTATGTAGGGTATATAATGTAAAACATAAGGTATATAGTGGGTGAGCAAATAAAACAAAATAGAAATAAAATTTAAAAAAAAAAGAAAAAATCCATTCTGAAAATATAATACAACAAAAAAAAATTCTGCATTTTTTAGGTCAATTGCACCTGAATAGCACAAACTGCTATTGCTAGTGTGAGACACATATAAGTGAGAGTGTGGAAAAATGACACCTACAAAGGCACTTGGATACTTGAATGAATGACTTTTCCACAGCATAGTAAGTATGAAAGGTTGATGTTAAAACAGATGGGGGAAGGAATTTTGCACTATAACAGATTTATATATAGGTAATTTCTATGCTAGAACACATCTTGCATGATGCAAAACCTATGCTTCCACTGAGAAAGTTATAATAGATTTAGTCCTTTACATGCTTTATTAGTACATGTTTTTAATAAAAATATTGATATATTTGTGCCATTTTTTTTTAAGATATAATTTATTGATATAAAGAATTTCTCTAAATTATATGGACTTCCTTCTGGAAAAGATTTTTTTTAACAAAATAAAGCCAACACCTTTTTGGTTCACATTGTTCTTCTGTTACGAATAGGTCCCAGTTAGCATAAATATTTGAAACTGAACTTTAAAAAAATGGTCAGTAAATATAGCAAAAATTTAAAATATCTGAATATTTGCTTTATTGCATGGTGTTTATGAGTTCTGCCTGTCATGTTAAGCTGATGTACATCAAGCAGTCGTAAGACAGAATACCTATTTGCCAAAGAAAGACAGAATCTCTGAAACTGGACTTCTGTATCTTTATACTTAAGAAGATTACAAAAATTAGACATCTACTCTTTGAAACCACAGTTAATGAATTACTTAATCTCCCTTTCAGCTGCTGCAGTATGCTCCCTTTGTTTCTTTCAGAGATCTAATCACATGCTAAAATTTAAAGTCACTGTAAGGAGAGAGAGTGCGAAACCTACTGTAGTTAATACACAGGCTCATGCTTCATTCTGAAACTGGGAAAGATAAAGACAAATCCTGTTCATGTTATTAGAAAAGAGGTGAACAAATGGGATTTTCTGTTTAAGTTCTCATGTTGTTGTACTGATTGAAAACTTGGGATCTTTTTTCCTTTGTCTTTTGAAAAATAGAACTGTTAAATTTACACTCTTTTTTACATTCTAGAAGTGTTTAAATATGGTAACTATGGAACAGTGAAATGAAAAATGACATAGTAATAGTTTCTAGGTATAAACTATTTACAAAATTTTTGTCAAGTTCATCAGGTTTTCTGTTGTATATATGTAAGGGTGTGCATGTGTGTGTGCACTTAGACACACTTTTTGTACATAGAACTATTATATGACTAAGTGGCTTGCAGAAATTTGACTCTGTAAGATACTAATATTAACAATTTCCAGATATTTCTGACTTGTTAGCATCTTGAATTGGCCTGCATGCTCCCATAAAACAATCAGTTATTTTTTTTCTCATTACTTACCAAATTTTATGGCAAGCTTTGCAACAGCCCACAGGTCAAGAGCATCTTCTTCCAAGATATATTTCTAATGGATTGAGAAGCAGGGTTAGGGAATTTCTGAGATTTATGACTCTACATTTTCCTTACATTGGATTATTTGTGTGTGTGGTGTGCAGACTTGAAGTTGAGGATTTGGCGGGGGGGAGGGGGGGGGGGAAGAAAGCAATTAACACCAACAAAACCGCAAAAAAACCCATATCCAAACAAACAAAAACCCAAAACCAAACCAGTTGTTAATTTTCAGGGATAAATCACTTCTTCTTGTCATATGTTGCACTTGCAGAAATTATTACAAATGAAATAACTAGGCATGCTTGAGAGGTCTTAAAGGAAACTACATGTTTCCTCTAATGAGAAAGCTGTCACTCTTTTGATTCCAAGTCAAAAAATATTTGCAAGTAAAGGGAGCAAAAGGATCATTGTTCAATGGAAATTAATCATATCCAAGGAAACTGCATTTGCTGCTGGAGTACCACAGAATAGAATGGTTTGGATTGGTAGAGACCTTAACAATCAACTAGTACCAACCCCTCTGCTGCCATGGGCAGGGACACCTTTCACTAGACCAGGTTGCTCAAAGCCAACCTAGCCTTGAACACTTCCAAAGAGGGGGCATCCACAACTTCTGTGAGCAGTAGCATGGAACTGTTGAATTGACCAAGGAGATGATAGCCAGACACCAGTTTCTTTATGAAATACTGACTAGTGGAAAATGTTGGTGCAACGGGATTTAACAAGAACTGTGCCTGAAGAACATGAACAACATAATAGTCTTTTAACTTTTGTGTGCTAATATTTTACAGGCTTTGGTTAAATTAGATATAAAGAAGTAAAATAAATTCCATGAATCCCACCATTTATCAAGCTAGTATTCAAGGTGAATGTTAAAGATCCTCTATTCCTTGCATATTGAGGATTGCATTTTAAAACAGGATTGATGTAATTCTGTACTACTGTCTAATCTCAGGTGAGCAGTACATGGCTCAGCATATATAGCAAGGGGAAGAGTGAGAAGGTAGTAGAAGGGTGATATAAATTGATTCTTTTTCAGGTCAAGACAATTTTCTGCATACCTAGAAGTTGTTAGTGTCTGCTTCTGAGTACTCCTGCCAAGAAGAGAGTAAGCTTATTTATCTTTGTTCACAATGCTAAGCATTATCATATTCTGTTTTATAATCACACATTTGGTCATAGGGAGAAAATCCCACCCTTTCAGACACCTCAGACTATTTCTGGACTTGCTCCAAGATATAGAATAATCCATATGATCCAGTTCCTAACTGAAAATTAAATGAAAGGGGAGAGTATATTTGGAATCATATATGGGTAGTGTTGCCACCAGTACTCATGCTAACACTAAAATGTTAACCAATGTTTTATTGATAAATTCTAAATATCCATCATTCTTATTTGGCTGTAGTTGAAAATCATAAAACTCATTTTTCACACATTCTCAGAAGCACCAATTACTCCACAGAGGAATCACTATGCTCCTGAGAGTGCTCAGGTGCATAAACCATCCCAGAGATCAAAACTGTGAAACCTTTATCATCTTGCAGTATTAGACAAAAAAATGCTATGTTATTACTGTGTATCTACAAGTATCTAAACAAGAAGTCTGTTCTGAATGTCTAAGAAGAGCAGTGAAGAATGCACAAAGGAGACTTAAGGCACAAATGTATTTTTTCACTTATCTTATTCTGCTTATGATGTTCCAGAAGCTGTTTAAATTTAAGCAGTCTGTTTTCAGTTTACTTTTTGACGAAACGCCAGCCAAATGACCTTCCTCACACAACACCACTCCACAAAGGTTGAGAGTGAAGGCAAAAAAGGCATTTATGCAACTGGGGCTTGGTCTTTTATAGGGTTCTGAGGGAAGGTTCTGGAACTTGGATGCGATTGGATCGTAGAGGGGGCGGAGTGTGTAACCAGGCAACCAAACAACCAATCAGGGGCAACTCACCCAAGGTGGGAAAATGAACCAATAGGGAGACAGGATCCAGGGCAAAGGGAGGAAACTGTGATGAGGAAGAAGACAACGTGGAAGGGAATCAGAGATAAAACAACAACGGATCTACCATGTTGGGGATCAACCTGAGAGGTGCACATAAGGAAGTAACCATGGGGAAAACCATAAACAGGAGGATTTGGCTTTCTATGAAAGACCATATACTTGCGAGTTGATCCTTTAATGAGCCATCGTATGCAGGATCAAGAAATGTCTGTAAGCAATTAAAGTCCAGTCCTTTCTTCAAGCCTCTGCTGTAGATGTCTGAAGCTCCACAGTCTCTGCTCTGTCCCCAGTCTCTCTGTCCATGTAAGTCCACTTTTGGAAGTTTCTTTTACACATCTCATAGCTATCACATTCTCCCACAACTTTTATTATTCATACTTTCTGGAAAATCCAGAATTTTACTACTGAGGACTTCTACTTTAATGTCCTCTGGACCTTGACACCTGCCCCCATTTTGGGAAATAATCTGCATAAAAATGCTTGTTTTCTTCCCTTTGCCAGAGAACCTTCCTCTATTTAGATCTGAGGTTTAATGTCTCTTTGCACTTGACAATCACAGAGAAAATAAACACATTTTGGCAGGTTAAGCAAATTCAAGGGTTCTGAATGCTGCAAAATAATGCAATTTTGTCACCTTGAAGGAGGCATATATTGTCATCTTTGTTGGAATGCAACAATTTCATTCTGCTGTAGTATCAAAACACCTTTTCAGGTTGAATCTGTGAAGAAATACATGGGGCAGAGGTGCCTATGCCCTAATCAGGCTTCTTATGCCTCGTTAAAGGTCTCAGTCTGAGAATTATTCCAGTCAAAAGGATTGGGTTAAAGTTAGTAGTATTTCAATATTTGCTCATTTATAACTGACATGCAACACAATTTTGTCTTCACAGTTTTAGTTACCTTTTTGAGAATGGGTGTCCCTTAATTCTATGTAATAAATTATAAAGTTAAGTGGTATAGATAATTTGACGTAATTTATTGTGAAATATCAAAATGTGTATAAAAAACATAGTCAGTACTATGACAGAAGTAAGAGCCTTCCTTAAAGTGGATCATTGTGTTTTTTATGATTGCTGATTATTTTTTTCCCCAAAAAAGCTAAACCTACACTTTCTAAGCATTAATTGTTCTATATTTCTTCTGAGAACATCTAAAAATAGAGCATTCAGATAGTAGATATATTCTCATTCTAGAAAGAAATAAAAAGAATGTAAGAAGTTTCCAATAGCAAGTTTTTTAATTGTACTATTGTTGAGATCCTACAGCATTTAAAGTGACATCCATAAATAAATGAAGGGATACAAGAAGCTTCTTTCTAGAACTGTTGTACATCTCCTTGTAAACTTACACATATCAGGAAAAATATTTAAAACTTTTTGTTTATTTTTTTTCCATTAGTAACATTTTTTTAGTTTTTGGATAAACTGACTGTTAGGTTTCTAACAATGTAAGGTTACTTAGTGTCCTGAGATTTGAATTTGGAATAAGTGCCTTTCAATTTTCCATTGGGGGATTTGCAGTCTGTAATCACAGCTTTGATTCAGACAGGGAAAAAGTGAAATAGTGCTCTATCCCTCTAAAAAGGAATTTGTTGTAGACTGTGTAGCTCAGCAGCAAAAAAATGCAAACCTTTCATCAACAGTTTCTGTCAGGGAAGTTAATAGCAATGTTTGGTTAAGGATTTAAGGAAACAAAATTATCCAATATGAACACATTGATTTTATTTATTCTATTTTTATGTTTTACAGCATGTCCCTTTTTATCTATGGGACCACATCAACAAGTAATATTTTCTAATAATGATAGTAATAATAATTAATACTGGTTTTGTTGATATGAACAATGGTCATCTCACATTTGTTTTAAAAAGTAGTGTTTTCAGAAAGTGCAGGGATGTTTTTAAAATCTATTTAAGTGCACAAAAAACTATCTTACTCATAATCATGGGATTTCAAGACTTAGCTCTGCTCTAAGCTATACTGTAATTACTCTGGGTATATTCTAGAATAATTGAAAGGTATAATTGATTCTTTTCAGCCTCCACGTTGTAAAACCTGGATCCTGAGAAGTTCATGTAATTGTTTAGAGAAAATGGCTAAATCAACAAGCAGGAAAAAATTACACATTGTTTCTGAAAGAAGAAATAAAAATACCTCAGATTCTCATGGGAGACTCAGCATTTTTGTGATTCATAACAATTTGCTGTTAAATATTAGTTATTCAACAAGTATAATGCTAAAAAAAATTTGCAGTTATCTTTTGCGTTTCTACCTATGCTGTAGATTTTTATCCTTTTTAAAATGGTGCATTCAGTTCAGCAGTCTGTTTAATTTTGATTTTTCTCTTAGTTCTAGTCATTGGGGAAAGACATGTATGCACAGGTAAAACATTTGTTTACAAGTATGTGTTGCTGATTGGTGAATTTAGTTGAGATGAGAACAATGTAGTATCAAATCCAAATGGAGAATGCCATGAGTTTATATTGTATAACATACAATTTATATTATGAATTGGCCTGTTTTATTGAAATGAGAGAACAGAATTATTCATTTTCTGAACCTTGTACCATGGGTCTCATCAACACTGTTCAGAGAAAACCGCCTTCTGGTTTGTCATCTTTAATTTTTGAGAGCCTACATGCTCAATCCAGCTTTGAGAAAGGAGATTAGGTCTTCTCTTTCTTCCGCTAGCAAAATGCATCAAGAGAATAGAGCTTCAATTTGGCAGACATTCAAAAGTTTCAGGCTTTTAAAGTGCTTGGATTAATAGGGCAACCACCCAACATGTTTTACAGTCCAATGAGAAAACAAATGCAGAAATGGATAATCAGAATGGGGTAGAAGCAAAAATATGCTGCTGATTGGAACATATGCAATAATTGCACAGAAATAAGATTAGAATAAATTCTGTGGTTTTGGACACCCTCAAATGAGACTTGGTGAATATTTTAAATCACTTCATGTCTTAAAATTGCATGACTAAACTCCCACTGGTACCTCCATGCTTCAGATTCAATATTGTCTGAGATGTTTTTCACTCTACCTGAGTCTGGTCATATATAATGGGTTGTCTCTTGGCTAACACAATGAATTTGAACAAGAAATCACTAATACTAAATGCATTCTCCTTAAAAAGAAGGAAAATTCTTCATCTGAACATCTTTAAACTCAAGTCCCATGTAGATTACTAGACAAAGGGAATTTTAGAAAATAAGAAAATGAAGCTATCTGTTGATGAATGCAAATAAGATTTCCAATGGAAAAAATGTTTGAGGATGACACATTCAATACACGGGCTGAAAGTTAAATTTCTTTATATAAGGTGGATATTGAGATTGTATTAACTGTTTACCAGTCCCTTTCTGAGCTGAGAACTCTGAAGAAGAAATTGGTGGTTCTCACAGGTAATATTTCACTGGAATTTTCTAAGAAATAGAATTACATTGAACCTATGATGCCAAGAAGCAAGAATGAAAATTGGAAGAGGTTTGCAGTGTAGTATTTCCTTGAAATTACCCAAACATTCTGAAAAAATTGATAGTATTAATTCTAGAGACAAACTCAGTATCTCTTTGAAAAAAGAATTACTTACTTTGGTACCAAGATGAAATTTTCAAGTGAGTTGATATTTGCCTTTGAATAAACCACTTCAATTTTATCATCAGTGTCACCAGGACATTACTCTTACTAACTAATTGTCTGCAAAGTACTCTGGAGATATAAAATAAAGGTTAATAATATCATTATTAATTTTCATTATATTCTATTCTTTATAGAATATAGAAATTTTAATTTATAAGAAGTAGGGGTGTTTTTTGTTTATTTCTTTATGTATATATTGTGAAATAGTATTTTGTTAGTGCTATATATACATACACACTAATTTTAGTCAATCCTAGAATAAGAATGACAGAAACCATGTTAACCCTATGAAGTGAGACTATTTTTGCTCCTGATGTTAGTTAGAAATACTTACATAGTTAAGAAAGTCTGCCTAGGGCATTTCCTGAGGATTAATGAACTAACCGCCATTTTGAAGAGCTAGATGCTTGAGGCAAAGCTACTTATTAATTCCTTAGGAATTATGTTGGGTCATTTTTTTTTTTTTAATTCATTCACAAAGTAAACTCTTACAGCTTACCCTGGGAGCAGCTTTATTTTCCCCTTGTGCCAGAAGCATAATAAGTTTGGATGGGTGATACTCCTATATTAGGTATTCATGCAATATTTATAGCAAGCACAGCAGTATGAGAATGTTTTATTTTAATTCTTAATATTCTGTCAGAAATGATAATGCTAATATATTATCTTCCTAGTCCTTTCCTGACAAACCTTTTATAGCACATTAAATAATACTAAGATAGCATACTTAAAATGAATATGCTGAGCAATGTCACAGGCTTAAATAGAGTGGATTAACAGGCTTAAATCACAGAGATCATGTGAGAAGATGCCAAAGAATTAACAATTACATTGGTTATTTTTAAAAAATTAGAGGCCAGTTGCTGAAATTGAGATCAAAATAATTGTTTCAGCACATTTCCTGTATAGCAACAGAGTATTACTCAGTTACTCAGAAGTGCAACAACACAAAAAATGGTATTCAGCAGAAGCTAAGAAAAAAGATGTTCATAATTGCATCTCTATTTGTAACTTGTGAAATTCTTCAGTTTTAAGAAAGATAAAAATGACGTTGAATGAGATCAAGTTTATTTACCTTTTAAATAAAACTAGAAAGCAAACAGAAAGCAACCATAGTTTTATTAATATATATCCAAAGAAATTAGTTAGGCAATTTTTTCTTATAGCTTAGATTTATGAATATGACGTTTTTATGGTTCAAAGTCTTTATTAACCAATTTAAGTGGTTGCTTTGCATCCCTATGACAATGAGCAAAAGTCATTCTCCTGGTAGATCTGGTCTTTCAGTTTGAAAAACTGTTCATATTTCAGGATTTATTCAATATACCTAAACTGTTTGGAGTTTTATTGTTTTGCTGTAAATGATATGCAATTTCAGTCAAGTTGTACTGGTTTAATCTCTGATGAAAACATGTGAGCATGAGAAATTTTAGAGATAATGAAATGAAAATTGCTCTATGCAGATCAGATTCCACCTGATAAAACAAATTGTCACCCAGATACTTCATTACAATATTATGTTTCACAGCTTTGCTTAGAAGATGTTTTTAAGGAGGGTAGGGGAAAGGTCAAAACCAATCATGCATTATATATTGAAAAGTCTTTTGGTAATATATGGTGACTCAAAGGCAGAGAGAGATCACCACAGTATGATCCTCACAATCTTAGGAATATATTGAAGAAAAAAACAACCTTATAGTAAGTAAAATCATAGAATCATATAGGTTGGAAAAGACCTTGAGGTCACTGAGTCCAGCTGTAAACCTAACACTGACAAGTCCAACACTAAACCATGTCCCTGAGTGACACATCTACAAGTTTTTTTAAATATCTCCAAGGGCTGATGACTCAACCACTTCCTTGGGCAACGTATTCCAATGCTTGAACCTTTTGGTGAAGAATTTTTTTTTTTCCTATCCAATCTAAACCTCCCCTAGTACAACTTGAGGCCATCTTGTTCTGTCCTAGGACTTGTTACTTAATGAGACTGACACCCAACTCACTGCAGTGTCCTTTCATGCAGTCATAAAGAGCACTTACCCTCAGGTTTATTGAAAAAGCTCTCCCTTTTTTTCACTTCATAATTCTCTAATTGTTGTTCTTCTGTGGGAGCTTATACCAGCTTTTACAGATATTTTGCCAAGTTTTCATCTTAAATACTTTGAATTATGACTTAAACTTTCAGTGTGGTCTAACCAGTAATAATGCTAACACTTAAAAATCAATAAAAAATCCTTGTTTATGAATTACTAAAGAAAACCTCCACAGACCAGCAACAAACTGCATGATTTGAAGACCAGATCATCCGTATCTGACCAGGTGGTGAACCCGGGTCTCTAATGCAATGTGTAAGTGCCCTCACTTCTAAAAAGCTGCCAAGAGCCTGACAACAAAAATTCTCTGCTGGTGATAACTTTTAATTATGTTTCAACTGATTACAAAGGAGATGTTGTACTTGTACAATGATCATGTTTAATAATTCTAGCTTCTGGCCCTTTTCTTATCTATCCCAGATATTTTTTGGTGTCCTCAGAGAATCCATCTGGACATAATCTTAAGAAATCTTAGAAACCATATGGAAGTGACTAATTTCTTTAACATTATGGGAGAAATAGAAACCTAAATTCATAAAGTCCTCTCTATTTGCTTTTTTATATGGTATGATTTAGTAGAACAACTTTTTTTACTAGAGCAAGGAGACTGGATAATTAGCAAATGTGCCATTTGCTTATCTGGAATATTTTAATAAGATTCTTAGGTTAATGAGCCATCCAAAAATTTAATTCAAACCACTACCACTGTCAAAAAGGAAACTAATCACTAGTAACATTTTGGTTTTCAGAACACTTGAACACAAAAGAGAAATTAGGTTTTTTACAATTGGGAAAAATCCATAGAATTTAAAAGGAATGAAATCAGTAGGAGACTTCAGAAATTGGAAGGTGGCAATGTAAATATGTCAGAATTGCTCTAAATCCCATTGGAAAGTAAGTGAGAACATCGGTAGCTTTCCAGAAATCTTGTATTATGTAAGCTAGTCACATCAATTGTCTGACATAAGCTAACAAGGATCAACCACCAACTGAGCTGGTAATGTGTTCCCAGAACCCAGTACCATTGTCCTGGAACTGGTTAAAGGCACAGAAGTTTAGAGCAGAAAATAGACATTTGCTACTTCTTTTGCAGATTAAATTAAATTAAATCCTGCATTTACCATTCATTTACTTGATAAACCTCTGCTCCCCTATTCTCCTAGAAGAGAAATGAGAAGCTACAGCATTTTGCTTCTTTTTATCATGGTAATTTAAGTCAACGTGTCCATTTGACCATTGATTGATATTACTTAGCATATGATCAATTTAATTAGGCACTGTCTACATAGAAAAAGTGGATAAACCAGTATCCCATGAACAGACAAATATAATTCTACTGGTAAAACCACACATTTGACACTCTTGATTCAGCTGAAAAGTGTAGTTTTGGTTTAATGTCAAACTGTTTCTACAGCTCACTTCAGAAATTTTTACTTGGGGTATTAAAAAACTCTCAGTCTATATTTTAGGAAAAAATAATAATTCCCAAATATTTGTCACCTTTTGAGGAAAATATTCTGCAGTAAATGACAATTTCACTGACATAAATCACATGTAGCAATGAGTCAATAAAGGTTCGGAGGGAAATAATTAAATAAGGACAAGAAAGGTGTTGAATCCACAAAAGTACAGTAATCAGAGTTTAATTATAAAATATTGGAATTAACAAGGCTTTTCATGTTACTGGACTACAGTTCGAGTTCCTGGGCTTCAGTAAGAATTAAGAAGAATAGGTAATGTATATAATAATTACTAAAAGGACTAAGATACTGGATGGTAACACCTCTTGTGTAGTCCTAAGTCAGACATCCACTTAGACTGTTTTGTGTCTGTAAGCAGAACAACTACTGAAGAAGTAGTAAAAAGTAAGAGTTGTCCTTAATTTACATCATATTGATTTAGATAGAAGGGAGAAAACTGAAAGGTGTTACAAGAAGGGAAATAATTGAAATACAATCATAGTAATTAAAAACTACACTGTGAAGGAACTATTTATATTGTATAACACTCTATTTCCATTTTCAAAATCTACTTGTAAAATCTATTTTTTTTTTACTTATTATGAGTTAAGAAGACTGTGATGAGTTTTATTGTTGGCTTTTTGATGGTTTTGACAGTATTTTTTAATTTCTGGAACTGTTCTGGAACTTCCTCTTCATCAGGCTTAATATCACCATATAACTGCCTGTACTTGAATGAGTGGGTGGCACTTCACTTGAGTTTGAATTGGTCATTAACAATCTGACACTACAAATTCTTTAGCAGAGATTTTCAAAGCAGTCCACAATAATAAGTTATGTAGTGTTTCTACCTGATGAGTGTTGAGTGCTCTAGGCCCTGGCAGTCTGGCTCTGAACTTCTTTTTTCTTTTCTGTTGTTATCATTATTGTTAGTCTAGACCATGAAAGAAAGATACTGCAATAACTATCATCAATCTCCTGTAAAACTCACTCACTTTCCTGGACAGAGTAAAGCTTGGTCAAAAGGCATTTCCTGTAGAATCTGTCAATGTGTTTGCTTAGCGTATGTACAAATCTTTTCTATTATTACACAGTTGTGTGAGCAGAAGATTGGAGATGACAAAAAGTACATAAGTATATAAGAAATGTTCATGTTTTCTGCTTTTCTGTTATTTCTTATCTTTCCCTTCAGAGAGATCTAACACATCAGGATTATCTTCTGAGGACTCAAAACTTCTTAATTTAGTTCAGTGATCATAAGTTCTTTGAAAGTTTTCCCATTGGCTAATTAAGGCTACAAATTTCGTTAAGGCATTGCCATGCACTGGTCTTATTTGTTTTTTTGACAAAAACTCATGTTCTGCAGAAAATTAATTTCTCATTGTGTTTTAATGATTTCAGTGAAAACCATTATTACAGCTATTTGCATTTTTCTTAAATAGCAGTGACTTTCAGTCTTCTGTTTCTTTTGGTAAGGATCCAGTTATTTGTGCAAAATTACATAATAATAGGCTGTTCCACATTGACTTTAATCCTGGTGGTATCCCAATCCTTTATTATCCTTGATGTCACTCTATTAGATAGCTGCATTAAAAATAAAATATCCTTGATTTTTACAGTGCATTTTAGCAGCTGTAAAAGCGAGTTACAAGATCTTAAGAGAAAATAATCAAGGAAAAAAGTTCCAATAAAAATAGCTGTTGAGCTAAATAAAATTTCCTGTGCTTTTTTTTGTTCTTATATGCATAGTAAATCACCCAGAAAATTATGCTCAAATTCACTGTCAAAACTGTATTTTCTTTTTTATGGGTACCTGCAATAAGTTAATACAATATGGATTTAAAAAGTACCAAATGAAATTTCATTCATTTGGAATGGAATGAGGTAATGTAAAAGAGGAAAAGGAAGAGGCATAAAGAGAATAGATTGCATTAAAAAATATACATTCGAAGCAACTTTCCCAGTCTGTACCAACCAGGCTAATGGCACAGCACCAGTCATATGGCAGCACAGTATCAGAGGTCATAGGTTTAACTGCAAAGATAGAAATGTTAAATTTATGTACATTTGTTACACCAAATACAAAGAAAGATACAACCTCTTATTTAGAGAGGAGGTTTAATGTTGACCGACAATGAAAAAAAATGCCTGGAGAACATGTATATGTCAATATCATCTTCTTTACATCTCCCTGGATGCTTGACTTTATGCTTACACTTTGATCAAAACTATAATATAGGCATAAAATAAAAACTAACACTGTAGTTATGAAATTTTCTAATTTATTTATTTTTTTTAATTCTTGAGACAGGATTTAGGATTTAGGGTTTATGTCTGTGTAAATCTGAGTTGTAATGTAAATCTAGTCTGAAGAACAAGCTAATCAGGACATACATGGCATCTAGGAGCTTTGAAAACTAGAAATCTAAGGAGACTGTCTAATGGATTTGGAAGCTGAGAATTCTGTTAAATAAAACTGAGATCTTTCTTTGGATTTCATATGAGTTTCAGATGCCTACATCCTCATTAAGTGAATTTTAAATTCAGTTTAAATTTTCTAGTATGCCCTAAACATTTGATAGCATGCACCCTGCTGGCTCACTAACATTATAAACAGACTTTGATTCAAAGGGATTTTCTGCAACAGAGTGTCTCCCGTCTTTTTGTGAATTTTAGGGATTTGTTTCAAAAACTTGTACTGATAGAGCTTTTCATTTCAGTACTGCTTTAAGGTTGTTCTGATTGAAGCTGGCCTAGCTGAGTTCTAACTCACCTTGATAGCATTCCTTTTAATTGTTTTGATAAGTCTATGTGGGAGTCATCATTGCTGGAGTACAAGCACCCTATATTTCTCAGAATAATAATTCACATCTTTCCAGTTTCCTAAATCCAACACACATGATTTTGGAACACAAACAAAGCTGCACTGCACTGCTACATGTCTATGAATCCCATAATAGTTATCAAAAATGGGGAGTGGAGGTGAAGGGGGTGAGAGAGGTGGCAAATCTCTTTTCACACTCTCCATTTCCCATAGCACCTGAATTTGGCAGTGCATACACACATACACAGAATGATGTTCATAGCTATGAGATCTAGGACAGACATTGGATTGATCAGGCCTTTGCAGAATTTTCTATTAGAAACAAAAGTAGGTGTCCACAGTGGAAAAACAAAAAGTCACTTGGAATATTTTACTTAAAGACCTTAGAAAAAACCCCCAACACAATACTAGGCTAAGGCAAATAATACTGCACATAATGGCAAATCTGACAGTGAAACAGAGAGAATGATGCTTGGATGAAAAGGCAGGTAGAACATGAGGCTGCCCTGCAGGCTTTAGTAAATGCAGAGACTTCATGCTGATTCAAGATGTCAGTTTTTAGTTGAGTCAGTAACTGGACAAGGGTGTTATGTTGGTTTCTGATTTTGGTTTGGCAAGGCCTTCAAAATAATTTTTGTTTCAAGAAAAAATATAATTATTCAAGAAGATTTACAATTGATGCACATGTTATTGCAAATCAGTATTCCTTCTAACAGTATTCCTTCTAACTCCTCACCTGAGAGAGACAGGCTACAAAAAGACACAAAAGACTAGATTAATCTGTGAATACTGTCAGAACTGTTTAAAAGTTCATAAAGCTGAACTTTTTTAGCTTCTTTATGTAACATCTCACTTCTACATTCTTCTATTGATAAAAGAGAATTTCTGCTGTAGGAGAAACTGGTGCTTTGATTAGTCCAAATGTGCCCCACCTTAAAACAATAAACTGTTGTGCCCAAAAAATCTCATGTCTAAAATGGTTTATTTTCTTTTCCTTTTATTTAGTTTAGTTATAAGCTGTTATATTCTGTACCATGGAGTGAATTATGAAAATATTAGAACATTCTCTTAAAGGAAATTTCAAACAATATTTCACATTAGTCTTCTAGAAATGTTACTATTTATTCATAACAATGATTTTTATACAGCAAGTGTCTTCAGCTGGAAGGTACTAGGATTGTAGCGCTGATTAGCATCTCCTATTACAAGACTGTAATGTATTCACCATCTCAATGTTAGTATGCCAACATTCACAGTTTTTGTAGCATAGAACATTGAATCTTTGTGAGCTAAATTTAAAGTTTTCATTATTGCAGGTATGCTATTTTCTAGAATTTCAGCATTTAAAAAGTACAAATACAACTTTTAACTATAGCTCATACTTTAATATTCAGTCATTCCTTTTAAATTACTGATATTTCAATCTTAATCAAAAGAATTAAAGGAACACTATTATATGTTGTCCATACTTTAACTAAAATATATTTGTTTTCAAAACCTTCAAAGCAATATTTCAACAATCTCAGAAGAATTGACCTGAAAAAAAAGAAACTACAATGTTCACTGCAGCATGAAGAGGAATGTTCTCAAGTGTTATTAAAATAGTTTGTCATTTTTGAAATTATTTTATCAACTTGAAAAGTAGACAAATTATTTATAAGAATATGTAAAGTTGTTATACTTGCCACTTCTTCCTTATTCTTTTCTTCATTTAAATCTTAGAGTTCTGAGTGAGTTTTGCCTGGTCCATAGAAAGAAGGCTGAATATGTATTGATTTCAAAAGATACCATTCTCGCTGTCACTGAAACGAAGCAATTCTGGATAAGTTTGTAATGTCCTGACTAGAAAGTTTCAAAGGGTAGAATCTTCAGTTCTCAAATTACATGTCCTGCAGTTCATTATGAAAATCATATACCTATGATAATTGAGGAGAATTAGATTGCCCAGACATCAGCAAAAGTGACATTCAAATGCATCTCGGATGAAAAGACAAAATGGAAGAGCTTTCAGTAGTAAAAGTGTAAGAAATAAAATAGGAAGAATAAAACTGAAAATAAAAAAAAAAATGTTAACCAGCTGCTGGGTTGGACTTCAGATGCACTATTAGATTCAGTTTTGAAATCCAAGATCCCCTGTTGGTTGAATTAACAACATCTCTTCCATTGTCTTTAGCATGGATGTTTGCCCTTGACCAAGTGCATCTTTCACATGTACAGTGTGACAACATCTGCAGTCTTGTAATCATTGCTGTGACAGCGTGCATAATACTTTCAATACATCTCCAAATACATGAAGTATTTGGAGATGTCTGAAAATTAAGGATTTTATACACATAAAAATACTATTTCTGTTGCTACTAGGGAGTCTTTAAAACAATGACACAATTTCTAAATATATTAGTAAGCTTTGGAAGGGAATTTTTCAGCTACTATTTCACTTATTGGTTAGAGTGGTGGAACCTTGAACACCTTTCAATTTCTCTTTCATAATCGAAGTTGAAAATGCATGTACCGGCTACTGTCAACTGAAAGATATCTGCACATCAGGTCTAGATAAGTGTAAAATGAATTTGAAAGCAGTGAGACACAGTGGTCTCAGTGGCTGAGAGAAGGCCTAGTTTTTATGCTGTTTAGAAACAATGAAGTTTTTAAAAGGAAAAAATGCATATTGGTAACAGCAATCCATGCAGGTTCTCTCCCTAACACACCGAGAACAGTGGAGCAGTGTTTTAATGAATAAAATGCTGCAGGACAAGCTGCTATCTCTCCTCCTCCTTCTCAGATCTCAGAAAGTTAAGTACACATCGTGAAATAGATTTTGTAGATAGCTTAGAATGTACCAAAATACAAAAGACTGGTATAACAGCAACGGCAATGACTCCGGTCTAAAAGATTAGAGCACAAGCCTTATGAGGAGAAGCTGAGGGGGCTAGGGTTGTGTAATCTGATGCTAAATTCTGTTAAGTAACCTCACCAAATTGTTTGGTTTTACTAAGTATTTGCAGAATTCTTACACAGTCTAATGAGGTTGGCAGTCACAGTATTCCCTTTTTGTGTTGAGTCTCCAAAATGTGATCATTTCTTTCAGCTTCCGACACATTTGAGGTTTCTTTTCCTTACAAGGCTCCAAAAGTTAGCCCATTGAACTTTTCAGGGAGCCTCTGGTTCTTTAATAGCTTGAGATAGTGTGAAGAGAGAATGTTGCACGTGTTTTCTCAGAAGATACTTTTATTGATAAAATACAGGAGAAAATATGGATCTTGGCAAAAGTTTAAAAGGAGTAACATACAACCAAGGTAGAGCACTCCAGAAAGTACTGACCCAGCATATGCCAACCCACACAACTTATCAAAAAACAAACCATCAGTTTTAAATTACCCAAAATATTAAGAAAGAGAGAGAGAAGAGACTAAGAGAAGAATAAGGGAAAAATAATGACTGCCGGAGAGTCCTATGGAACTCTGGCTTCACCTGGACAAGGTAGGTCCCAGGAGAGAGAGAGAAGATGGAGGCACATGTTGCTGGTTTTATGTGTTCTAGCCTTGCGGTCTCCTCTCCCAGGTGGGACTTCTGGCTCACTGACCACTCTGTAGCTCTGAGACAGAGTGAGAGGTGGTGCAGCCAGTCAGAGGCTGGGTTAGGGGTTCCAGGGGGCATGGTGTGGGTGTGCTCCCTGTCCACCCTTGTGATTGATCTTCTGAGACCTCCCCATGAAACTTCCATGTGGGATACAGCCTGGCTCTTTCCCACACACATTTGACTTGGTTCCGACCCAGTAATTAAATAATCTTCTGTGAGATTCGAATCCAGTGTCTCACAAATGTCCATCTTCGTATTTTTCACCTATTGTCAGTCCATATCTTATGATTTTAACACATTGCTAAAATCAAGGCAGATGACATTCACAGCTCTACTGTTACACAGTGAGCAAATTATTACAACATAGAAAAGGATCAGGTTTGCGAAGTACAATTTACCATGCTGATTTATTTTCCAAGGACTGAAATGAACTTTGTGCAAAATTTTCTAAATACTGTGAAATAGTTCAATGGGCAAACAGTAAGTGTGTAAATGAAGAGACAGAGCAAGGAAAAGTAAGACCAGTGCTCAATATCCAAGCCAAACAGTTGTTTGTTCTGTCTGGAAAAAAAAGTAGAATCTCCAGGGAAGAACTCTACTTTCACAGTTAATGAATATTAAGAAAAAAAATTCTGACTAAAACTGTATAAGTACAACAATCTTCATTCCGTGTATTGAGCAGACATGACTTGCTCTGAATACTGTACATGTGATCATAGAAATTTTGTGTTTGTATATAAGAAAAGCAAGGTAAAACAGGTGTAAAGCAAAATTGTGGAAATATTTAATTTTTATATTCCATGAACATGTACAAGGTTTATCACAGTGACAGGGAAAAAAACCAAAACAAACAATAAAACCCCAAAATAACAACAAAACCAAACAAACCAAACTAACAAAACAACAAGGGAAAATATTTTCCCCTCACTACTCTTTTTTGACCATAAATTTTGCTAAAGGTTATCTGTGCAAAATATACCACAGAAGCAAAGGTATCAGAAATAGTCTTTGATTCTGTCACAGCCAGGTTGTTTGAAGGTACGTCTGTAGTGCTCATTTGCATATTTGTGTTGTCACGTTAGACAACTACAGATGAGAAAAATTACTTATGTCTTGAAAGGATGATCAGTAGATATAATATACCTCAAAGACATACACTTGATTCCCTGTCATCTAGAACAGTAGTTGACTTCCATCTTCTAAACTTGCTGGCGAGTTTGTTTTACCCAAGTTTGAATTCATACACTCCAGCTGATCATAATAATTTTACCTCTGCTTTCATCAAAATGTATTGTATAAATCTATAATATTTTAATTTGCATTCTTTTAATTAAATTAAAACCTGTTAAGTAATATCTATAGACCAAGTCTTGTTCTTTAAAATAATTACAGGTTATTTTACCTCAGTGGTCAAAATGGTATTTTAAAATAATGTATATAACCTATAAGAACAGGAAAATCAGGAAAGCCTGTGAAATATGTTGCTCTTTTCAATGATCAGAGAATTCTTTGGTCTGTAATTTGGAAAAAGGAGAGAATATACAATTTCAGAAATTAAAAGACAACATATGAGATAAGGAGAGGGAATGAAGGAAAAAAAATCAATTTTCTAAATCACTGTCTGAAAAAATAAAAAATATGCAGAACCACACTATGCAATTTTACACACTGTACTGTACCCTGCAGAGGGATGGATTTTTTGGAACACAACAGAAAGTGAATTTCTTCTTGGATTTAGTTCAGAGAGAATCACGAGAGCAATTTATTTCTGATGCAGTTCCAGTAAAAAAGCTATTATGCTAATTGCCATAAAGTTCATCAGTTTAAATATGTAACTTTTATTCCTGAGTCATCATTTAGGTAAAAATATTCATTCACAATGACAAAAAATGCTCTAAATAAAGGCAACAATTATTTGAAGATCTACCTGCCAGCTGTCCATTCATATTATCCGAGCAAAAGATGTGCGATAAAGCTCACAAAATCCAGTATCTCTTAAAATAAGAGTGGGTTAAGGATTTTAGTGCTTTACTGCAAACAGTCAATTAAGTTTTATTGAATTTCATTACTACAACTGGGATTATTTTAGTCTTCTTCACAGTTCTCTCCACTTTTTCTCTTTAAATTTTTCTCTGATGTTTCTTATTAAACAAGTGGTGAGTGATTGATATATTATAATTTTAAATCTTGAGGAAACTCTTTCATTACCCAAATCAGGACCTGCAGGCCACACTGAGAGCCATGGAATCCCACTCTACATCAGCATGTGATAGAAATACAGTCTTCAGCCAACTGTCTCACATAGCTGAAGGCTGATAAAAATGGCACAAGAATCATTATGAAATTTCTAGTTTATTGCTATCAAATATCAAGGACAATCCATGATGCTGTGGGGCAGAGATAATATACAGTGAGTCATTAGGTAACACCATACAGAGTATAGGACATTCACTGGATATCTGCCAGTCCAGGAGGAGATGAAGCAACTAATGTCTTTTGGAAAATTCTTTCTGGAAACCATCCAACATTATTTTCTTGTAATAATTGCAGCAATTTGATTCTTACTTTCTGATGACTCTACTGACTGACCATGGCAGCAACAATGGAGCTTTTAGACTTGAACTATTTATTGACCTTGGAATAACATGTAATTAAAAAATCTCTCTAGAGCTTTGTATTAGGAAATTGTGCATCATGACCAGGTGGATTAAAGTGATTGTAAGATGTTAAAGTCTTAAAGGATGCAAATGTCATCTATGCCTATAATGTACATAAGGTTTGTTTTTAAAATGCAAAAAGTAAGAAGGAAAATAACAAATCCCTAATGTTACCATTCCTTAGTAAATTTCCTTTGACCTCACAAACTTCAACAAGACTAAGTGCAAGGGCTTGCATGCAAGTTGAGACAATTCCCAATATCAGACTGGGGGATGAATGACTGAGATCAGCCCTGTCAAGGACTTGGTGATACCTGTGGGTGAGAAGTTGGATATGAGACAGCAATATGCATTTTCTCTCCAGAAAATCAAGGAAGTGACATCCTGGTGACAGAAGACAGAGAAGGTGGAATTATTGAGTGCTTTCTTTGCCTCAGTCTTACTGCTGGGGCCAGACCTCAGGAATCCCAGACACTGGGGGTAAGAGAAGAAAAATAGAGAAAGGAAGACTTCCCCTTAGTTGTAGAGGGTTGGGTTAGAGGTTGACTAGGCAAATTTAACACCCATAAATCCATGGGCTCTGATAGGATGCACCCATGGGTCTGAGGGAGCTAGCAAATATTGCTAAGCCACTTTCCTTCATCTTTGAAAAGACATGGAGAACATGATGAGAGATGCCAAATGACTAAAGGAAAACCTATGTTACTTCCATCTTCAAAAAGGGAAATAAGGAGGACCCAGGAAACTACTGACTAGTCAGCCTCACCTTCATCCCTGGAAAGGTGATGGAACAGATCATTCTGGAGGTCAGTCCCAAACATATAAAAGAAAAGCAGATAATTGGGAGCAGTCAGCATGGATTGACTGAGGGGAAACCATGCTTGACCAACCTGATAGCCATCTATGATAGCATGGCAGAATGGGTCAAGGAGGGGAGAGCAGCAAATGTTGTCTATCTTGACTTCAGAAAGACTTTTGTCACTGTCTCCCATAACATCCTCATAGGCAAGCTCAGGAATTGTGGTTTACCTGAATGGACAGTGACTTGGATCAAGAACTGGCTGAATGGAAGAGGTCAAAGGCTCACGATCAGTGGAGTAGAATTGTTGTGGTTTAGTTTTCTTGGTTTTGGTCTAGACCTTCCCTGGTAACAGGGAAGAAAGTAACTAAGAAAGTATTCCACATCATTCCTTCACATAATCAGGTGTATATAAAGACCAAGGAGGAAGGTTTTCTCTCTCTCTTTTGGGTGTTTGGAGGACATCAGGTCTCAGTGTATTGGCTCAGCTCTTATCTATATGAGCTGAGGCCTGTCTGAGAAACTGGTGTCCCAGCCACACAGAGGTGAAGAAACTGCTTCTCTTGAGGGGAGTTTGGTAAGAATTTGTTGTGTTAGTTACTTATTGAGCTTTTCCCTGAGTTTATGAGTGTATCTGGGTTTTTTTGTTTTGTTTTTACCTATTTTTGTCCATCTTTCCCTTTCCATTTTCCCCCTTTTCCTTTTTGGTGTTGTTTGGAATTCTTGTTCTGTACATTCATAGTGTTTAATTGTATATAACTGTAATATATGTGAATATATATATATATATATATATAGACTTGTACTACACTTTTCCTTTTGGTACTTTTTTTCTTCTCTCTCAGGAGGAGGGAGTCTGTGTGACCAGCAGCTGGATTTGGCAGGGAACCAACCCAAACCTCCACAAGAATTCAGTTGGAGGCCTGTGGTCTGTGCTGTTCCCCAGGCACCAGTACTGCTTCCAGTTTTATTCAACTTGTTTATCACTGACCTGGATGAAGGGATAGAATACATCTTAAGCAAGTTCGCTGATCATACAAAACTGAGTGGAATGATTGAAACACTTGAAGACTGTGTTGCTGTTCAGTGGAACCTTGGTAGGTTGGAGTGTTAGGTGGAGAGAAACCTAATGAAGTTCAACAAAGAGAAATGTAGAATCCTACAGCTGGGGAGGAATAACAGTACAGGTTAGGGAATGACCCACTAGAGACAGCTCTGAAGAGAAGAACCTATGAGTTTTGGTGGATGACAATTTGATCATGAGCTGGCAGTATGCCCTTGCAGCCAGGAGGGACAATGGCATCCTTGTGTGTGTCAGGAAGATTGTGGCCAGCAGGTCAAGGGAGGTGATCTTTCCCCTCTACTTGGCCCTAGTGAGGACACATCTGGAGTATTGTGTTCAGTTCTGGTCTCCAGAGCTCAGGAAAGACAAGGAGAAGGTTCAGCAGAGGGCCATAAAGATGATAAGGGGTCTGAAGCATCTCTTTTATGAGGAAAGACTACCTGAGCTTGGCCCATTTAGTCTAGAGGAGGGAGATCACCTCAATACATATAAATATCTCAAAGGTGGATGTCAAAGGGTGGTGCCATAGTCTTTTCAATGGTGCCTAGTGACAAAAAAAGGAAAAATGGCCATAAAACACCTCAATATGAGGAACTACAGAATTTCTTTACATTAAGGGTGGCAAAGCACTAGAAAATGTTGCTGAGGGAGGCCATGGAGTCTCCTCTGGTGATAACAAAACTCATGTTTCTGTCTAACCTGCTGTAGGTGAATCTGCCCTGAAAGGAACATTGGACTAAATCATCTCCAGAGGTCCCTTCCAACCCTAACTGTTCTGTGTTTCTGTGATTATACTCTTCTTCTCTGCTCTGGTGATAGGTGATACTCCACTTGGAGTACTACCTCCAGATCTGTATTCCTCAGTGCAGGGAAGACACGGACCTGCTCAAGTAGGTTCAGAGGAAGGCCATAAAAATGATCAGAGGGACAGAACACCTCTGCTGTGAATAAAGGTTGAGAGAGTTTGGGTTGTTTGGGCAGGAAAAGATGAAGATCCAAGAAGACCTTATTGTGTCTTTCAATAGTTAAAGGGCACTTATTAGAAAGATGGTGACTTATAACTGTATTCTGGTTGCATAATTGATAGTCCTTCAGAGAATTTGATCATAGAATTCTGAAGTATTTTACTGATTCAAGGGAGAAAACCAATGAGGAAATGCATGTTAGAAAATATACATTTAATTGTACGTGAATGTGTCCAAAGAAGTGTAACAAAGCTGGTGAAGGCTCTGGAGCACAAGACCTATCTGCAGCAGCTGAGGGTATGACAGCTGATTTGGGGAATGCTTCCCCTTCATCCCCCCCCCATCCACACGGTCCCCCGTGATGTCCCATGGGAGAGACACACAGAGACCACTGGAGAGGGTGCAGAGAGAGAGAGAGTTTATTCACATGCTCAGGGGTATTTAAGGGTTTTAAAACCAATGGGGAAAGGGTTAACTAAGGGCCAATAAGGGGACTTCACCTTGCACTGTAAGAAAGGATTCCTACATACTAAAGGAGATAAGGATTCTCACAAAGGGTTTTGGGAAGAAGAAAGGTGATTCAGGGAAAAAAGACAGGGAATCCATTTTTGCAATACAGTGAAAACTTCAGTTAAGGCTTTTTGGCTGGCTTCTTCATTTTCTTCACAAATCCATTTCTGGCATGACTTCTTCCATTTCTGATACTGTAAGTCCACTCCCACATGAGGGAACTTGGGGGTGTTTAGTCTGGACAAAAGGAGACTGGGAGGAGACCTTATCACTCTCTACAACTACCTGAAAGGAGATTGTAGCAAGGAGGGTGTTGGACTATTTTCACAAGGGAAAAGTCATAGGATGAGAGGTAATGGCCAGTGGAGAATGGAATGGAATGGAATGGAATGGAATGGAATGGTGCAAGATGAAACCCTCAACCTTGCTGAAAGGTTCCTAAGAATATACCCACAGGAGTTTTGCTGTCAGGGCTGGGGAATAGCTCAGTGCCAGCATCTCCAGTCAGCAGCCCTATGCTGCTGGTGGCCATGAGAGGCCTCCTCTGCACCTTTTAGGGATGTTGATGCTAGGGCCAACTCTGTCTCCATGGGTTTTGTTTTTGGCTAAGGTACTGATGCTGTGGCTCTGACTCAGAGTAATGCAGTACAGGTAATAATTCCTTTAGTATGTGGCAACCATTTTGTCAAAAAAACCCTCTGTCTAGGTTCTGTACCATAGCTAGTATGACTACATTTAACATTCTAATATTTCTCATCTTTCTTTTCTCTCAGTGTACAGTTATGCTGGTAAATTGATATTTATTTCACAGATTTCACAGAATATTCTGAATTAACCCACAGGGATGATCGAGTCCAACTCTTAAGTGAATGGCCCATATGTGACAAAATACTTCAGAAATAGAAATATTTGTTAGAAGTAACTGACTGTGTGTTTCTCAATTCCTGCGTATTTAGTATTTATAAAGATTGTTGAATGATTTGACATTCTTTTTCAGAGAAAATCGTATAGGCTCTTCCTTCCAAGTAACAGTTCATCATAGCGCAGAGCCAGGTGGGACAATAAAACTTTTATATGTTGGAAAATTAATTCCAAAGTATGGCAGATTGTGATTATTTTGAACACTTCCGTTCTTCTATGAAACACATTTGAGACAGTTGAAATTATTGAGTGCTGTTATCAATAATTGTGTTGTCTAAATAATACTGAATATTAATAGCATAAAGTCAATGAATCATGTATAAATAACTCCTTATGTCTATATAACCTTTTCTGCAGTTATTCAGCAAGTGTAACATTATCACTTGCAGTAAAATATCCAAGGTACAGTAAAATATCCAAGATACAGTAAAGAGAGGGGAGACCTGTAATAATTCCTGTCAGTTTTGATACTTTATTTTAGAACTTTTAATTTTGGATTTGTTCTCCACATGGCCATCATTGACATCCATCAATTAAGCTGTGGGTTGTTTTTTTTTTTTTTTCTTAACTGATGTGTAGCTTCGCATACATAAGGAAATAAACACAGATTCATACAGCCATAACAAAAGTGCTGAACTGTGATAGGTTAAGATTTCTTACAGAAAGTTATCTGTAACAGGACAAGTTTTGTTTTACCAGAAGTATAAAAAACTTCCATGCTGCACAAAGCAATGAATTGGGTACAGTTTTTTAATGGAATTGCATTACCAAATGCTACAGTCATTAAGTACTCAACAGTAGTTCAGACATGCCTTGAAAGAGTACAATCTGCTTTATTAAGAAAGAGAATGCTATTAGGACACCTCACTTCAAGAAGTTCCCTGGAAGTTAGATCTTCTACTAGTCACTATTAGAAAAGAAACAACATCTGTGATAGTTCAATGTCATTCAATTGTACTGCAATGTCAGCTCTGGAACTGTGCCCACTTCTCAGTAGCTGCTCTCTAAAATGTACCATAAATTGCACTTTATTTTAAAGTATGCACTTTCAGTGTTATTGAAGTGTTATTACGCTCAAATGTACCATTGAGGGGTTTTCATAAAGGGTAAAAAAAGTATCAGAATGCAAAGACAGAGACAAATTCCATATCATTTTTTATACTCCGTAATTTTATTCATGTCTTTGCATTGAATGAGAAGTCAGGACAGTATTTGTCAGAGTGTCCTTATACGTGCAGAGAAAACTTTATATTTCAAACAAACACAGAGTTCATTTTAGAAATTATATCATACTTCTTCATTTGTTCATATTCTCATATGACCTATTTAGACAGATAGAGAGTTCCCTGCTTATTCCCCTACCCAGTATCTTTAAAATTACTTCAGAAGGCTTTGCCACAGAACCCAATAGACTGAAGCAATATATTTAACTTAACACTTCCAAGGATTCTACTCTATCAGATGTGATTGACAGAAATACTTCTGACATAATATTGACAATGTCACACGAGTTTGGCTGTTTTTTAAAAAAAGTATTCTTCCTTCCATTTTAGATCATGTCGTTAAGATCCTATGTTACTAGCATCCTGATTCTATTTTTAATTCTTTTTCCTACATCCACATTATATTAGCTTATTTTTGTTAAAACACCAATATTTATATGTGGATTGTAAAAACAGCTATTACTTGGTGGCACAGTGTATCAGATGCTTCAAGAAATGATTTCACAGGTAAAAATCGGCAATAAAAGCAAATTTCATTGCTTTCACATCAACCCTCTTTTACTTGAGAAATCTAGTAGAACACCATAAAAATCTTTGCAAATAAAAGCAATAATTGGCTGGTGTAGAAATGTTCTTATTTGTCATTGCTTCTTTATGATGCAGGAGAATGAACAGATGAGGAAAGGTGCATGAAAGTTTGTGAAACTACAGCATCCTGTGAACATATTTTCTCATCTGTCCTGTGATAGATGTGTACTTTAAATAGTGATTTATTGACAATTTTGAGTTGGTTATTGAGAAGCTTTGAAGTATAAAGGCTAGAATCAGTTGAAAAGGCAAAATGAAATTACATTACTTAGCAAGATCTACTGCAATCACTGGAGAATTTTTACTAAGCAAGTTTACACCTAATAATTCAACTTAATATTTTCTTTGGCTAATAAAGTGGCTTGATCAAGGTGGAAAAAAAAAAAAAAACAGTAGCCAATTTCTGGATGGATGAATAGTTTTCTTGTGAGAAACAGAATGTAGTTATTAAAGAGCTAGTTTGACTATTGCAGACATAATAACCTAAAAAGTTCAGGCCCAATTAGACTGCCATCAGTAACCTGCCTGTAAGATCTGTAGCATTCTCCCACAGAATTAAAAAGTCACTGGATAAACCTGCCTTCCAAAGAAAGAAAAACTCAACGCTTTGTGCAATAACAACATCCTGAATCCATCCAGATGATTACAGCACTACTTTCAGGCACCTTTGTCTCCATTATATTTGTTTTTTTTTCATCCAAATCACACTAGAATTCCTACCATACTGCAGTGCTGAAGAATTATGGGTGATTCCTGCAATATATGAGAGTATTTTCAATTTCCATCTGCCAGCTGTATCCTACAGCTACTATTATGCTGTTATAAGGTAGGATAGATTCCCTTACAGATCATTTTCTGTGTATGTGCATGTACACAGTCCTATTAATGTAAAGATAACAGCAATATATCCTCACATGTGCTTTATAATTTGAGTAGGTTTATGTTTTTCGGAACTAAATTAGCTCTTCCATTTATTGTAAGGTCTTGCATGTACATATTTAAATTTTACTAGTGTTATCTATGATTTCTAAAATTTTTACTAATTTAAGATTTTTAAAACAACTTCTTTGATGAACGTTGTTTGAAGTGATGTGGGGTCAGGATGAAAAAAATGGGCTTATTTGTAGAATACTTGTTTTTCATTGCCAGTTGTGAAGAAAACAGTTAACAGTGAAGAAATGAAATAATTAATGTCCTATTGTCCATCTGCTAAAAAGTGTAATCTGATTATATAATTCTTTATATTACTTAGATCTATAATAGTCACATTTATTCATATATGCTTCTGGTGATTTGGGAAATCACTAACTTGGTTCAATGAAGCAAATTGGATATGCTTTGATCCTAACCAAAATTAAGTAAGTCTAGGCCAATTCACACATTTGTAGTTCCAAAAACCTTATAAGAAGGCTCAAAATAAAATCAACAATCTCAGATACTGATATAATTTGATTACTTCTGAAAATTTGGCAGGTAGCAAAGCTGTATGAAAAATTAAAATGCATTAAAAATATCGTCTAAAATATCTGCAATACTAATTTTTAAAGATGTTAGAAATTAAATTTCCTCAAAATACTCTAATTTTAAATGTTGGTATTGGCAGTCAACAATAAGATAATCATCAATAGGAATTGTATTATCTGTCACTCGAAAAAGTAGTACAGATATTCTACAGCTGTCATAATTCCATCAGAATTCTTTTTTAAATAATTAATAATTTCCATGGACTTGTTAAAAAAATAATTAAAAGAATCAAAGGTTCCTCTAAATATTTCAAATAAATGTTTAAAAGAAGAAAAAAAGAAAGCACAGTTAAAAAAATCAGACAAAACCCAAACAACCACACACAGACTGTGCAATAGCAGTTGTTTCATAGATGGGATCTTACCATAAAATACATGGACTGGAGTTGAGTTACAATGACATAAAAAATGTTTCTTCTAACTATTTTTCTACCTGATATACATGCAGACACATCAAAGGCAATCTTATGTTAATTTGATAATAATAATTTCATGCACCAAACAAATTCTAAGTGTGAAATTGGAGCTGTAACATATGTATTAATATTCTACTTATGATTTTGAATAAAACAGAAAATTTGACCATCAATTATCTATTCTACTGTTTTGTTTTGGGGTTCTTGTTTGTTTGTCGGTTTGGTTTGTTTTGTTTCATAACACCCATAAAAAACCCAGCCACATCTGACACCATGTTTGTAGAAAGTCATTGGAAAGACTCTTGCAGTCAGTGACTTTTTCCATATTTTCAGACTAAATGTTGGATGTTTCTTAAATTGTTTTGGGAGAAATATATGAAATAAAATAAGTTCCCCATTAGATTTATTTAGCAATATTAATTATATTACTCATGTTATGTACTTTGTAATTCTCTAGTTTTTACATTCTGTCTTTCGAACCTGATGACATGTATTTATATATTTTCATCATATATAAACTCAGATTTTAGAACATATAAACTAACAGATTTTAGAGCATATGAAGAAACCTTCTCAGACTAACACTACTCATTAACAAGGTCTCTTACCTAACCACAATCCACATATATTTATTTAATAATATAATTATAGATTCATATATTTATTATTATAGATTCTAGTTTATATAGAGGCTTACATATTTATAGTATGTAAAAAAAGAAGCTTCAAAACTATTATTGTTTAATTAGTTGAAATTTCTTTTACTCTGATTTCTTTGAAAGACCAACACATACAATTAATTTCACATGAACTAATAGGATATATTATATTTACAGTTGAAGAGTCTCTAATCCTGCTTGTATATCATTGAGAAAAAGTGGAAAATGGCCATGTAACAACCATTAAAAAAAAGGATAAGTGGTCTCTGAAACAATGAATGTCATATGCTGTAGATTCACTGTACTTTTAGTGAAGAGTTCAATAGATAGAGCAAACAAGAAGTGCAGGGAAATGGAAAATATTAACTTTATGGTGCTCTTTTAGAAAAGGCATTGTGTTTGTAGACTGTTTAAGTAAAAATTACACATAAAGAATTAGGAAACAGCTCTGTAAATGTAAGAAATATGAAGTTAATTGGTTTTTAATATATGAAAGTTAGTTTCAATACAATATTTTTCATGCCTTTATCTAAAACTGTGTAGCCAATTATACTTTGCTGCTTAAAATTATTAATTTTTTTTAGTCTGTATTGATTATAATGATTCATGGTCGTTATGGACCAAGGTTGAAGAGACCATTGTGAACAATGCTAATGCTCTTCCTTGTCACTTTCCTAAGGGAAAAAAAAATCTTGTATTTTATTATTATCTATCCTTCTAGTTTTTGACCTTCAACAGTAGACTAATCACCCCCATTTTAAGTAAATAATTTAAAGGATTCAATGCATTAAAAAAAAAAAAAAGTACTCATCATTAAAGACTGTCCAGGTATGGTCATCTACTGCTTACAATATCTCCTACAAAACCTTGAATTTTAATTGTTTAATATCACTTCCTTAAAAGTCCATCATTTGTTCTCTCATATTCTGTGCACGTGTAGACACTGCTGGCAAAAATGAGTTTTGAATAACTCATTTTTTTGAATAACTCATTGAAAAACTGTTTTTGAGCTAAAGGGGCACAATTTTGGCTGCCTGCAACATCAGAAAATATTACAGTTCGTATCCATTGTTCATTTCAGTGTTATGAATAACCTAGTTAATATTAAGCTTGTCTTTCCAAGAAGTGTGGCACTAGGATGCAATTTCATTTGCCACATAGGTTTATTCAGAAAAATATAGATCTGTTATGTGTAGGTGGGGTGATAAGTTGGAAGTGCTCCAACTAATGAAAAATATGAGATTCTTTTCATGTCTGAAATGCCTAAACAGAATATTAGATCACAAGTTACTGTTAATAAACCAGCAGGATTATTAAGCAATTAGGGAGCTCATGAGAAAAGATGAAGAACTATTATTTTTTCATGAATTTAAAAATCTTCAATTTCATAGCTGGAATGGTGCCATCAGAGTGGATATTTTGCAGCTATCAATCTGCTTCCTTCTTCCTCAATTTATTATCAAAGTCTAATTAAAATCAAAAAGTGATACTGAGTACCATGCAAGTCTTCAGTTAGTGTAATAGCCTTTCATTCAGTGGAAAAGATGGGATACTAGATTCAGACTTGGCGATTGACAGACATTCACTGGGGATCATGCAGGCTTACTGGATCAAAGTAGATAATAATAAAACTGTGCAGAAGATCTTTCCTGTCTGTATGGCAGATATGACTTGTCGTAATAAAGATGAGCAGTAGAGGAAATCTAAAACAGTTACTGCATTGAAATATACTTGAATGTGCAAAGAAAGTCAGTCAGTTGCATGTGAGACCAGGAATGAAACTGCTACAACTTGACACTAAAATCTATGGAGTAATTACTATTACTGAGAAGGTAAGATCTATTGACTGCATTAATAATTGTAGAAGGAAGTGATTTAGGTAAGCTTTTGGAACTTAGTGGTCTGTAATGCAAAGTACAAAATACCAAAGTCTTGAGCTCTTTGAGTGTCAATGAGAACAATAAAAAATAGATATATAAAAAGTTGTTTTTACAGAGCATTTTCCAGACAAAACAGTACAAACTCACCTACTGTCACAATTCCTTGTCTGTATCAATCAGTATTCTTTTTTCCTGGCCAAAAATTTAAGATTTGGAATTATCTCAGAATAAGACATTTCTAGCCATGGCAATGTCATAGAACTTCTATTTCTGGGGCATTTCTGATTTTCTGAATAGGAATTTACTCAAGATGGGTGGTGATGCCATTTGACTAAAATCAAACATTCCTGCTGGAAGCATAGATTGCAGTCTTATTTTTGGGAAAGAAGCTGTCGGCCTTTCCTTCACTATAATAAGTAGCATAGGAAAAGAAAACAGTTGCGGATATACAGACAGTGTTGTGGCCACAGAATAAACCCAAATCAAACTGGTTTCAAAGATGGTGCAACTCACTGTTGAGTGGTCATGGATGTGAGCAAAAATAACTGTTATCAGATTTAAAATTGGATCTGAATTGATGCTCTGGGAAAGCACCTTTCAAGGTTTAAAGCTGAGGGTGGTTATTGAAGAGAAGAACTTGGAACAGGGAGAAATCCAGGAATCCGCCACCTGATATTATGAATACAATTGTATTTCCACCTGAAAAATATTAAGAATCTTGTAAAAGGTTCACTTAATCATCAGGGTACTAAAAATTTAAATCAGATCCAAAATCAGTCCTCAAGATTATAATCCATTACAGTAGATGTTATAGCTGACAACATTAACAATACAAGGAGGAGAATGAATTATAGGGAATAGGAAAGTTACTAATTATCCACAAAATTATTATACTGAGTAATGAGGTTTTTTCACTTAGTCAAGTGGGAAATATAATACTTTAGACAGCACAACAGATAACTTTCTGGAAAACTGGCAAGTATCCAAGCTTACTGTAGACTGCACTTTCTGGGAACAGATGTTTTGGGAAAGATTTCATCCTGTGAGAATGAGTGCAAGCCTGAGCAATGCTGAAAAGTGAATTGTCATTGAAAATAAAACCTACAGAAGCTGAGAAATAGTAAAGCAGTTCAAAGCTTTCCAATTAACAAGAACACCAACTCTTACATCATCTATTTGGGATTACTGATGGTCCACCAGTAGAAAAGGAAGGAAAAGGAAGGAAAAAATTTTGGACCACACCCCCAGATTGACTGCATAACTGAGGAATTAATATTAACATGTGCTATATCAAATATTGCTTGATTCTTAATCTGATAAAGCCACAGATCTTTGTGTGAGGTCTTGCCACTCTAAGACAATGTTTCTTATTACTTTTGTATCAGTTCTTTTATTTCTTTCTGTTAGACTTACAGGTTGGGGTGGTATCTCAAGCACCTTGCTGATGGCCAAATTCAATCATCGTGTGACCCTAAGTGAGCCCCTTTGAGCTCTCTTAGACTGCAGCAGGCTGTGCCAGCACCTGCCTCTGAGTTGTACACCTCTCCAAGCTTGCAAACCCTCAAGTTTGCGATAGTCAAAGACCATCATTGAAGACTAAGATTAGGCTGAAACACACCCACAAACACTTATCTATCTCCATGTTCTTTGAGGTGCAGCCTTTGCCTGTTGAGAAATGCAAAGGGATCTGATGCATTTCATAGAGCCCAAGGGGAATTTTTGATAGGTACCTTTATTCACATAGAGTTTTTACCCATGTGTGTGCATGTGAATTGATTATGGTATGAATGTTATTACCTCAAATCTGTAGTTAAGTCGTTGTTATAATTCTAGTAACCCCTAAGGAATAGCTTTGTAAATGTTAAAGTATTCAATGATTAAGTGCTGTTAAACCCTTTTTCACCCTTATCTTTGCATCCATATCCTCTTCACTCTTACCCTCTTTTGCATTGCTGGCTTCTGTGTATATCATTCCAAATTGCTTCTAGTTTGTTTTTCCTTTGCATCTTTTTACCTGTGCAGTAAGTAATAGAGTGAACCTTGCCATCAAACTCTGTAAAGTCACATTTTCACAAATTCATTTAAACCCTGTTTTTGATCTTTGACAGTGTTTCTTTAAGCAGCCAAACCACTCATTCACAACACAGGTATATAATGGTTGTTCTGTTATTCTTTTAATTCACGTGGTTATTATATATCAAATAGGGATGTGTATGTGAGAGAGTTGTAATTCCAGGATTGACAATGGCAACAGTTTACTGCAGCAGATCTACTGGTTTCTTTCTTGAGAAGCAGCAGTAAACAATTTTTCTAGGCTTCTTATTCAAGTTTGAATTTCTTGGAGTTTTTTTTTACAAGGAACATTATTATACTTTATTTAACAATGTGAGTTGCAGACAAACACCAAGTTCCTATCATGAAACCTGACCAGCATGGGATTTCTAGCTTATTGATAAATCCTTTTCACTTACCTCATTTTCCATGTTGTGTATAAGGCTTATCAGGTACACATAAGCAAATGCTCAGCAGTATTATTTCCTTGTGCTGCTCTACATGTCTGTCAAGGCCTGTTGATGGTTGTTTAAAAGGTATGAGTAAAATGTGTTTTCTATAATTTGGGAGAATTTATATTTAACTACTCCAATAACTTTAGGGGAAAATAGTGTTATTATTTAAAATCACTGTTATATTGAGCATGTTTCTAGCTGGGATTTAGTTATGGAAATATCAGCCTAGATGTTTAATATTGACATAGAATAAATTCATTAAAGATTACTCATAAAGAGTACTCATTAAAGATTTGAGAACAAAGGCATATAGGAACATCAGTCATTGGATACCAAAACTTTAATTACAGAAAGAAATATGATGTTCTTGGAAACATGTACAGGGAATGAATGTAATTCGTCTATTGTCTAGCATGTTACTACAATAAAGAGTTAAAAGCACTCATATGAACAATATATTTTGTACATTTGTCCTCCAAATATGTCAGACGGGGAAAATTATAACAAACACCAGCAATTCACTTAAACCTGTATGAAAACAACACAAGGAAAAAAAGCCAGATCTCTTATGGCAGGTCATAACAAAAATGATGATTCTTGGTTTTGGCTGTGATAGGGTTAATTGTATTCATAGCAGCTGGTATAGTGTTGTTATTTGCATTTGTGACCTAAACCATGTTGTTAACACATCAATGTTTTGGCTCTTCCTGAAGAGTGTGTGCACAATGTCAAGCACATCTCTCTTTCTCACACTGCTCAGACAGTCTGGGTAGTCTGGGAGTGTAAAAGATGTTAGGAGGGGACACAATCAGCAGACCTGACCCCAACTGACCTAAGAGATACTCCATATTATACAAAGTCATGATCAGCAATAAGAGCTGGGGAAAGAGAAGAGGAAGGAAAAGGAGAAATCCTGAACAAAGACTTTTGGAATGATGGCCCCTGTCTTCACAAGCAACTGTTGAATATGATGGAGGCTTGCTTTTTTGCAAAGGGCTAAACAGCTGCCTACCGATGGGAAGCAGTGAATGAATTCTTATTTTGTTTTGCCTATGTATACAGCTTTTGCTTTATGTACTAAATTGTCATTATCTCAACCCATGAGTTTTCAGACATTTGCCCATTAAATACTCTTCCCCATCCCACCGAGAGGGAATGAGTGAGCAGTTGTGTTGGGCTAAGCTTCATACTGCGGTTAAAACACAATACCAATAAAGGAAGACCTAGGGTAGATTAATGTATTTTTGAATAGCTCTTGAAATCAGACCTTTGCTTTGGTGTTTTTTCCCACCAATCCTATAAAAGAACACATTTGGAAAAGCAAGTAACCATGAGAGATTCCAAACTCTTTCATTCATTCTTAGGATATTAAGCTATCAGCTAACATCCAAAGGATAACAACGAGGATGGTGAAGGGCCTTGAGGAGAAGCCTCATGAGGTGCAGCTGAGGTCACTTGGTCTGTTCAGCCTGGAGAAGAGAAGACTGAGGAGAGACCTCATTGCAGTTACGACTTCCTCATGAGAGGAAGAGGAGAGGCAGGCACTGATCTCTTCTCTGCAGTGACCAGTGACAGGACCTGAGGGAATGGCCTGAAGTTGTGTCAGGGTTGGTTTAGGTTGAATATTAGAAAAAGGTTCTTCGCCCAGAGGGTGGCTGGGCACTAGAACAGGCTCTCCAGGGAAGTGGTCACAGCATCAAGCCTGACAGAGTTCAAGAAGCATTTGGATGTCAGGCACATAGTGTGACTCTTGGGGATGGTACTGTACAGGGCCAGGAGTTGGACTTAATAATCCTTGTGGGTCCCTTCCAACTTGGCAGTATCATATGTGACACTGGCAAAACACAAATTCTTATACTTTACTGTTATTTTCAGTTCTGAGAAAACAATAAAAGCAGTGCATGAATTGTTCTGACTTTTTAATAGTAGTCACTGTAATTTCTCAAAATTTGTATCCAGCACATCCCAAATTTCTTCTTCTCTTTGTCACATTATTTCATACTTCTTTTCAAATAAAATATTCTGTTATTTTCCTTGATAAATTTTTGATTCTTAAGTGAATGTGAAATACCAGACAGCATGTAAATTCTATTTCCTATTCTTTCACATGAGGAATGTGATTTTTTGCAAGTAAACTATCAACAGTTTGGGCACAACAGACTAAAATCTGACACTTATTTTCTGTCTGATATATACTACTGTAGCCCAGCTACACTGTCTTTATAGATTAATAATGAGATCTTGTTTAACAATCAGTGCAATTCAGTCATGGTTTACTTCCTCCCTGGAGGACCAATTGCTTATCTCATCAAAAGGAGGATAATACCCTCTGTCTGTCAGTTGATATGAACTTTATCTGGACACAAACTACATCATCAGACTGAGCTGAGCTTCCAGCCTTGCTGGTGGTAAGGGATTCAAAATTCATGTTTATCATATGCAGAAGATAGATGCTCTAGCTAGCTTCAGGCACTGCATTAGCGCTAAAGTCCATTAATTCTAATTATGTTTTTCATATAGAGAATATTAAAATGTTTAAATTAATAAAGGAGAAGAGCCATCCCCTTGGCACTGTTTCCGCATATTAATACAGTTTTCTGTGCAGGAGGTGATCTTTGCATACAAGGAACATTCCTTAGGCCACTGGAGATTGAGCACATAAAGCTGCTTAGGGGACATGTGCCAACCACAACCATCTCACAGCATCTGCGGTCATTAGTCCAGGGACGCATTTTTTATAGGTTTTTTCATAAGAATGAGATCATTAACTTCTTGAAAGAAGGTGGAATGGGAGTGGTTCAGCTCATCTGTGCATGTCATGTACATGGATGTGTATATGAAAATTGCGTAAAACAAATTCTATTCTTCCTTATCGTCTTCTGTATAATGCAATTTGTCATTACAATGGTAGTTCAGCTCTTGCCTGAAAACAGAGAAGGGGCCAGGATGATTATAGCAAATCCCTTGGCTGAACACTTTCCTTTCAGTAGAGAAATTGTTACAGCTCTTTTCTGAAATTTTGAGTTTCTCTTGGTTTCCATCTGGTAATTTTTGTTTAAATAATGACAAGATATAATCTTTTTCGAAATAACAAAATCAGCTTTGCAACATTTTGCCCTTTGTTATCTGTTACTGAGTCTATTCATTTACCTTCCATTTCAAACCTCTACTCAGTTTTTATCTTTGCTATTTAATGAAATAGTACAAGTATGTAAATGTTCAGATCCTGTTTAATAATAATATAACAAAAAGTCATTTCCTTGTTATTCCTTGCCAACAATATCAAGGAAGAAGTAAGAGCAGTCCAAATAACGAACACTGAAACCTATAATCCAGTATTCTTACTTATTAAACTTAGAAATACCTGATAGATACCCACAAAATATAAACAAGAATTTTTTAACTCTATTCTAAAACATTAAGAAGATAAAGAATATAGTACTAATACTTATATTAATAATAATGGTGAGAAATAGTGTAGGATATGGTTTTAAATTCCCATGACAAAGTCCTAAAAACACCTAGCAAATCTTTATTAATATATCCATCTCCTTTTAAAGCTAATTATATCAGACTTGGACATTTTATGAAAGCAGTGATCTATAATTACCAAAACTTAACAGTACGTCACTATAATAAGAAAGAACCTGTATGGATCATTTAACCTGGAAATTTTGAACAGTGCTTAGATCCCTTCAGAAATTATTGGGATGTATCGATTTTTTTTTTAAAATCTGTTGTGAGCATGTTTACACAGTTTCCTGAAAAGCAAATAAAAGTTTGCTCTGTCTTGCTCTTACTGTATAGAGAACTATGCAGGTCTCCTCAGCATGTTATCATACCTGATTTACTAATCCCTGATGAGAGACAAGTACATTAGCTTGCACTCTGTATTTTGATAACACAGCAGATACTCTGTTCTGCTGGGAGCTCAGGTCAAGATGGAGTGTCGGCAGAGGGAAGTAATATCTGCATTCAAAAGACTTTTTAGATCTGTCTAAATGCTCTGAATGTCCTGTTCTACACTGACAAGTTGAGTCCATATTATAATTCCAACATTCTTTTTCCAGCTGTTTTATCTTTTTATGCTCTTCTGTATGAATATGACTTTCTTCTGCATACACTGAATAATATGGGTTAATTAACCTACAAACTCCACATGTTCTTTGCCAGTCAGGGCTCCTCAGAGGATATATGTCCCTGCACAACGTTCTTCACCTGGATGTTTTTCATGAAGATAAATAATGATATACAATATTCAATAAAAAAATATTGTGTCTTTGTTTGTTTGTTTGTTTGTTTGTTTGTTTGTTTTTCCTGAGCAAAAAGTACTGGAGCTTTCTGTTTCTCCATCATCAAGAACTTGGAAAATTTACAGTTGTCTCTGGTGCTGTTTGTCACACAGACTCCTAGTCTGGTTTGTGCTGAAAGACTGAGTAGTACTTGATGCAGGAAAAGTCTATGAAAAATATCCAAGTGATTTACTTTTTTTTGGACTTTATTGTACTGTATCTGTCACATTTTAGCACTTTGTCCTTAAAGGATATGGCTTCATTCTTTTGTTAAAGAGATTATTTATTATTTTCTTTCAAAAATAGTCTATTTTTCAAAATTAATTTTTTTTTACCTTCTTTTCCACAGTCTGGTACATCTCTTACTCTTGTAGTGTCTTACCAGCTTTTCTCTCTCTGCCGTACCTTTTTTATGCCAGCTTCTAGGCAGTTCTGAACAAATGGAGGGAGGAACTAAGTGTCCAGTTCAATAAGTGAGTGCTGGTACACTTCAGAGAATAAATATGGAAAATGCAAAAGTAGAAATACTATTGGGTATTAGAGCTTGCATGTTGGCAATATGCTTAATAATAACATTAAATGAGTACATTTCTTGTTTTAGTTTTATATTTGGGAATATAACACACAAGAGACACAAATTCAGTATTTCTAATGACTTGTTTTGTCAAGAATTGGCAAATATTACTCTGTCATAACAGCATAGCCCTAGAGAAAAAGTATTAGAAAGAGATATCATAACTTACCAAAAACTGACTACAAATTCTAAAGAAATTTAACATCATTAGAGTAAGAATGGCATGTATCATAGCAAGTATTACATGCCTTATATCAAAACAAACCCTGCATTGCAAACTAAAACAGACCTTTAATTTCAGAGATAAATTCCCAAGATGTAAACACAAATGCATGTGTTGGACTTCATGTCTCCTATTTTCTTTCTGTAGTCAGTGGAAATGCACATTTAAATTCTTCCTTTTGGTTCCATTTGTTCCTAGCCAAAATGAACAAGATATTTTTGGCTTGTTTCATTCAAAGGTACCCTAGAGGAAAATGTTATGGCAGACATACAGTTCATTTGCATATTCAGCTAGAATTTTGGCACAGAATTTTAAGACCTGCTATGCATACTAGCAAAAAATGCGAACATTAGAGAAGCTAAAGATGGGGCAAATCAAGTGAAAGCAACATGACATGATGTAATTCAACAGGATAATTCTACTAACAGAGTAATCTATGCTTCAGCATGATGCAAAATAATACAAGTCTTTTTTCTTTTCTTTTCGTCTCCATATTTTAGATATCAGAATACCTAAAAGTCAGCCAATGCAATTAAATATATATATTTATTTAGAAAACTTTGGGGCATGTCAAAGAAATGCAGTAAGATCTAACCATCTAATCTCCTTTCAGATGAAAAATAATAATAGTAAATAAGATGTCTCTCTCTTTAGTAACAGCAGCTCAAAAATGAGGCTTCCAGCTGTTAAATAGCTTGCAGAAGCATTATACTGCATCCCTTCATTTATATAAGTAGATACCTTATTTTAATGTCTTTAAATACATGCAGCAATACCGTATCAACCTAAAATGGAAGAAAGGCAAATTTTGACTAATGGAGGAACTCGAACATTGACTGCATTCTGACCCATAAATCATCAAAACTATTAATAAGCAGAAAGGGGGTGGTGGAGAGGAAAGATGTATTCCAGACATTTTTCACAGTTTATCACAGGACTTTGCTATATAGGGAGTTGAAACCAATTAAGGGATGGATAAATAATACAAGAGACAAACCAATATTGATTCACCAGAGAATTGACAAAGATCATTAAACCTTTTTCCTTTTCTTCCATGTCTTACAGAATAACCATTTACTGAAGAAAAAAAGGGACATGCTATGTGACCACACACCACTGAATAGGATTCAGATATACTGAATGAGTTTTTCCTCTGTTCCAAAGGACTTTTTGTTCCTGAAAACGGGTACAGTTTTTATACAATTACTTTCAATTAAAATGGAAAAATGGGTTTGGGAATCACTCAGGCTTATGAATTAATAGCTGAAGATTTCAATGGTCTGCCCTGGATAAGGGCCAAAATTGATTTAATGTTGTGATTTCATTTCTGTGATGAAGGTAAGACCAAATTTGGCTTTAACATTAAAAAAAACCAAACAAACAAACATACAAAAAACCAAAACAGAAACATTATAGAAGTCTGGAAATATATAAAGACCAGATAGAATCACATCAAGTACTTTTTCTCTTCTTCAGACTGATGAACTGAAAGGCAAGAATTTTTTCATTGTATAATTCATCAAACCCACTATTTTATACTGTGAATGGCACTCTTAGAATTCCATATCTGCATGTAAAACTTGAGATTTGTATTCATAGTAAATCATTGAATAAGTCAGCCAATTATAAATTGCACAAATCAACATTATCATAAGATCCAAACCTCACTGAAGTCAATAGAAAATTTCAAACTTCCATAGAACAAAAAGCAAATATTATTTGTAAGCTATGAAAAAAATCAGACTTTGATTGTAAAATGCGTAGCAAGATACGAAATAATTAAAATATGATCAGCAGCTAAATGACAAATTGCCACCTAGAAGATATTTAGTATGAGCTATAGAAAAATGTTTTAATATATATGCATCTGTAGCCTATGTATTACTTATAAGTAAATAATAGCAATGTAGGACTGGAAACGACTCTGTGATCCCCTTGCTCTTGCAGATTATAAAATGTTACTGTACAAAATCTATTTTAAAAATAATTAGTCTTGCTTCACCTGTTACTCTTATTGGACCTTCTTCCTTTGATATTTAGGAACACAACTTACTTTTTTAGGGTAAATTTCACTGCAGCTTATTTCACTCATTCACTTTTCTACATAATTCTTCAAAAGAAATAATTCTTCTGTCATCCCCACTTCTTGTCCCTAATTAGTTTCCAAAAATGTTCTTAGACTTTGTTTTGCTAATTATGTTTTCATCAGTTTCTTTAACTTACCAATGTCAAACTTACTACCACTTCTACTAATTGATTCTTAAAGCAGTACACATCCTTTTCTTTGTTGATGAAACATTTGATTTCCATACTCAGCTTGTTCAACTTTTACAGATTTTTTGATCATTGTAAGTGAAAATGTTAAAAAACATTTTAAAGAAAGACAATTTGGGAAGTCCAAGCCATTCATATGACCCACTGACTTGTTTCAGCTGGCTTTGGCAGTTATCACTCTCACTGCAGCTTCACTGCAGCTGTATCTGGATGTGGTCTCATATATGACTGGCCCTGATGTGTTGATATGATTTTCTTATTGATCTTGAAGTTGCTTGCAACTAAAAACTTGCTGGATGGCCACTGGACCATAGCTGTCCTTAGTTACTTTTCTCTGGGCTTAATCCTGATCCTGACTTGCTGGGTTAGCATCCTGTCTTCTTGCAGGTGAGACTTCTTTCTCAGCCTGACTTGCTGTGACTCTTGGCTGATGGCTTGACATTTCTTGAGAAGCAGCCAGCCCTTGTCTGTACCTGACAGTATTTACAATTAAAGGATGATGACTAGTGAAAAATGTATGTGCCCATTGACCTTCATTGCAAGGTGCCGCACCTGGGTCAGAGCAAATCCAGCTATCAGTACACGTTGAGAAAAACCAGACCAAGAGCAGCTCTGCTGAGGACTTGAGGGTGATGGTGAATAAGGGGTGAAATATGGCTCAGCAATGTGTGCTTGCAGCATTAAGAGCTAATCATATCCTGGGTTGCAACAAAAGAAGAGTGGCCAGCAAGTTGAGGGAGGTGATTGGTGAGGTCCCACCTGGATTATTGCATCCATCTCTGGGACCCTCCAGCAAAAAAAAAAAATGGACCTGTTGGAGTAATTCCAGAGGAGGACCACCAAGATGATTATAGGGATGGAGCACCACTCCTAAGAGGAAAGGCTGAGACAAGTGGTTTTTTTCAGCCTTGTAAAGAGATTGCTTCAGGGTGACCTAATTGCATCCTTTCAGTACCTGAAGGGAGCCTACAGGGAAGATGGAGAGGGACTTTTTACAAGCGTGTGTAGTGAGAGGAAAAGGAGGAATAGATTCAAACTGAAAGAGAGGAGATTTAGACATGATATTAGAAAAAAATTCCTTACTGTGAGGGTGGTGATGCACCAAAACAGGTTGCCCAGAGAAGTTGTGGATGTCCTATCCCAGGAGGTGTTTAAGACCAGGATGGATGGGGTCCTGAGCAATGTGGTCTAGTTGAAGGTGTCCCTGTCCATGGCAGTGGAGTTGGAGCTAGATGATCTTTAAGGTCCCTTTCAACCCAAACCATTCTATGATTTTGAAGGTATGGCATACTTTATACATACTAAGTAGCACTGATTATGCTTTCTGTAGTTCAATGAAAATGTCACTACTTATTTAAATTATAAAAAAAAAAGTTCTTCACTAATTATTCTAGAGTAAGGAGCTGGCCAGAGATTTCTTTAGTTCATGTCTTTATATCAGAAACTTCTGTTGTATACAGGAGCCCTAAAAGTAAACATTTTCCATATCTTCATTTCAAAACAAGCTATAAAGCCACATTTTCAGGAAGGGAATTATGTCTTCCACCTATCCCTATAATGACAGATGTTTGTGATCAATTTCTTAAGATAAATACACTTTTGTTTGGGTTTTTTTGTGTTTTTTTTTTTTTTAATATTTATATAGAAGTAGACAAATTCAGTTTTTCTGAATGTCCAAATATTGGTCATATCTTAGGAAGAATTTGCTGCTTGAAACCATCAGGATAAAGTTGCCTTTGTGTTGCCTCTACAGTCTCAGGACTGGACTTTTCAACTCCATTTCTTAAACCTGCCCTTTTGTCCATTGTGCAATTTTGCATTGTAAAACTCTCAGATTCTTTACTCAAGCAGCTAGATAAAACACATTCTCAGCCTATCAATTTTATATATTTTTCTAGTAAGGAGGAAAGCACATTGCTATAATCCTATCAATTTTATATATTCTTCTAGTAAGGAGGAAAACACATTGCTGTAATCCCCAAGATTTGCTCATTTACCTTCCCTATCTGTGGCTTTTCAGTATTTCTGACAATACATTGTTTTGTACACAGGAGTCCAAGCTTATTTCTTTTGTTCCATTTGTTTTTATGAAGGTATTATATTCATCTCATGTTACAACGTTGTCTATTTCTCCAACGAATAATTCACCTATATAAACTTTATATGCATTCTGCTGTGCTCTCTGTGTGAGATGAAATGGTGAACTGGCCAGTTTTTAAGATCTGTTGACTGCATGTCTATCAAGGCATTAATAATGAATGTCCAACTGTGATGGTACATAGGTAGCATAAGTGATAGATAAATACCCAACTATATCTGTAATTCTTATATATTGACACAGTGTATAGAAAAACACACAGCAATCTGCCCATAAAGACACTTTGAGAATACTTTTGATCATGCTTCGTTTAGTGTCAAAACTTTTGATATCCTACCTTCAGGTAAACAAGATTGAAATACCATAATAACTAGACATTTTAGACAGCATACCTTGAGCAGTAATCTATTCAAAATAGAGGAAAGAGATGACTGAACACTATCTCACTGTACTGCCAGACTGTGTCTTGAAAGCACGTGAGATTAAAGGTATTTATGATGTGGAAGCCATCAAAGCATCAACCAAGTTTAACTCAGCAACATGAAACTTTTATTTATACCATGACTAGAACACCATCTCATTCTGTTTCTTTTGGGAGCTTCTTACAATCATTATTATTTAATTAATNCTAGAATGTAAATTCCGTACTCACTACTAAAGAATGTAGTCTAATGGTCAGATTTAATATAAAAGAAACATTCAGTATTTCTTCAGCTACATTTTCAGAGGAAGAGTGGCTCACCACCCACTGACCAATGCCAGACCTTGTCCCTGCACCCCTAGTTGTTCCCTTTTCTGGATAACTCTCCCAGTTTATTTACTGGGCCTGATGTTCTGTGGTGTGGAATGTCCCTTGGACAATTCAGGTCAGCTTTCCTGGCTTTCCTGGCTATGTTCCCTCTCAGCTTTTTTTTTTTTTTTTTTTTTTTTTTTTTTTTTTTTCTTTTTGCTATTTTTTTAAATTAAAAAAATTTTTT
>VWZF01007224.1:976911-1007830 GCA_013396755.1 Sclerurus mexicanus | reverse complement strand
TTTTTTTTTTTTAATATTTATATAGAAGTAGACAAATTCAGTTTTTCTGAATGTCCAAATATTGGTCATATCTTAGGAAGAATTTGCTGCTTGAAACCATCAGGATAAAGTTGCCTTTGTGTTGCCTCTACAGTCTCAGGACTGGACTTTTCAACTCCATTTCTTAAACCTGCCCTTTTGTCCATTGTGCAATTTTGCATTGTAAAACTCTCAGATTCTTTACTCAAGCAGCTAGATAAAACACATTCTCAGCCTATCAATTTTATATATTTTTCTAGTAAGGAGGAAAGCACATTGCTATAATCCTATCAATTTTATATATTCTTCTAGTAAGGAGGAAAACACATTGCTGTAATCCCCAAGATTTGCTCATTTACCTTCCCTATCTGTGGCTTTTCAGTATTTCTGACAATACATTGTTTTGTACACAGGAGTCCAAGCTTATTTCTTTTGTTCCATTTGTTTTTATGAAGGTATTATATTCATCTCATGTTACAACGTTGTCTATTTCTCCAACGAATAATTCACCTATATAAACTTTATATGCATTCTGCTGTGCTCTCTGTGTGAGATGAAATGGTGAACTGGCCAGTTTTTAAGATCTGTTGACTGCATGTCTATCAAGGCATTAATAATGAATGTCCAACTGTGATGGTACATAGGTAGCATAAGTGATAGATAAATACCCAACTATATCTGTAATTCTTATATATTGACACAGTGTATAGAAAAACACACAGCAATCTGCCCATAAAGACACTTTGAGAATACTTTTGATCATGCTTCGTTTAGTGTCAAAACTTTTGATATCCTACCTTCAGGTAAACAAGATTGAAATACCATAATAACTAGACATTTTAGACAGCATACCTTGAGCAGTAATCTATTCAAAATAGAGGAAAGAGATGACTGAACACTATCTCACTGTACTGCCAGACTGTGTCTTGAAAGCACGTGAGATTAAAGGTATTTATGATGTGGAAGCCATCAAAGCATCAACCAAGTTTAACTCAGCAACATGAAACTTTTATTTATACCATGACTAGAACACCATCTCATTCTGTTTCTTTTGGGAGCTTCTTACAATCATTATTATTTAATTAATTACCTTATCACAGTTTTTTCTATGTATTGCAGATAATCTACTTGCTAACATAATGTGTGAGGCTTTTTGTATTTGATTTGAGTGAATTTTAGTTCACTTGGCTTTATCACTCAGCTCTGTATTCTCAGTCCTGTTCTCTGTGTCAGATTATTTTTTCTTTGCCACCATATTCTGTCTGGATGTGATGACCTCTGCTTGGGAAATTTTAAGTGCTTCATCACAAGTCAGTTTCTGTGATCTCTTCCAGAGTTTTCTGTTTCTTGTCATGTGCTCATTTTAGATATTTAATCCCTTAAGGTTCCAAAATTGACTCATCAGTTCAAATCAAACATAATCTCCTCTATCATGCTTGCTTAGCTGTAATACAGTTCTGATATCTGTACAAGTGATATCACTGTGCTACAAGTCAAATCCCCTTGTTATCCTTAGTTTGCAGAGGCCTAGAATGTAAATTCCGTACTCACTACTAAAGAATGTAGTCTAATGGTCAGATTTAATATAAAAGAAACATTCAGTATTTCTTCAGCTACATTTTCAGAGGAAGAGTGGCTCACCACCCACTGACCAATGCCAGACCTTGTCCCTGCACCCCTAGTTGTTCCCTTTTCTGGATAACTCTCCCAGTTTATTTACTGGGCCTGANTTTGATAAGGACTACTTAGCAGCAACTGAAACATCAGTATGTTATCAATGTTATTCTCATTTAGAATCCACAAGAGAGCCCTGTACCCAGATACCGAGAAAAAATTAACTATCCCAGCTGAAATCAGAACACAATTATATTAGGAACCAACTACTAGCTGTTTTATTGGATTTGTGGTTGTTTGGGATTTTTCATAATTTATACTTTTTAAGGATTGACTGATATTTAACTAATAAAGAGAGAATTGCAGTTGATTGAAACTCTGAAAAAATAACTTCATGATATTTAGAAAAAAAATAGAATGACTACCACATATTTTATAGATTTACACACTTAAATATACTTTTACATTTATTCCTACCTTGAACATTAGTGATTTGTTTCTAATTAGCAGGTACATCATAGAATCACAAAATCATACAATTGTTAAGGTTGGGAAAGATCTTTAAAATCACCAAGTCCAACAGTCAACCAAGGACCACCACTGTGTTCAACACCAAACCAAGTTGTGGCATATCCTCACGTGCCACATCTACATGTTTTTTAAACACTTTCAGGGATAGTGACCAAACCATTTCCCTGAGCGGTCTGTTCCAATTCTTTGCAACTCTTTCTGTGAAGAAATGTTGCCTAATATCTAACCTAAAACTCCCTTGGCGTAGCACAGTGCCATTTTGTCTCGTTCTGTCACTTGTTCCCTGATAGAAGAAACTAACCCTCACCTCACTGCAACCTCCTTTCAGGTACTTGTAGAGAGCAATAAGGTCTCCCCTGAACCTCCTTTTCTCCAGGCTAAACAACCTCAGCTCCCTCAGTTGCTTCTCATAAAACTTGTGCTCCAGACCTTTCACCAGCTTTGCTGCTCATCTCTGGAGAAAAACTTCCTACTTTGACAAGTCAAGCAGTTTGATTTTAAAAGTAAATTCTGTATTGAAGTAAAACCTGTAGATAATTAAGCTATAGTTATCACTGGCATATCACATAGCAAACACACTTCTAAAATACTTCATACTTTTAAATATTATTAAAAAATCTCACATTCAAATTATAATTTTTAACTTTTAAAATAATTTTTTTGAAAATGTTCCGTAAAAAATATTTTAACTGCCTTTCATTAATTCCTCTCTTGCACTTGATATTGCTCAATAGATTCATAGAATCATACTGAAATTGAGGTAGGAAAGATCCTCTCAAGATCACCTAGTCCAATTTCTCTGCTTAATGTAGGCTCACTTAAAACAGGTTGCCCAGAATGCTGCCCAGTTGTGTTTTGAACATCTCAATGGATGGAGAATCCACAATCTCTGAAACAGTTTTCCTTGTGTTTTCTGTGTTTTGGTTTGTGTCCATTGTTTCTTTTTCTTTCACTAGAGTACTAGAATCTGGGATGGAGTTAATCTTATTGTATGGTCCTGTGTTGTGGATTCATGACCAAAACAGTGTTGATGACACATCAATTTTTCAGATATTGCTGGACAAAAGCATCATAGGTGTGCAAGAATTTGATGGGCACACAGCTGGGACAGTTGATTCCAGCTGATGAAAGGGATGTTCCATATCTTATGACATCATGTTCAGCAGTGAAACCTAGGAAAAAGGAAGAGGAAGGTGGCCTGTTTGGGGTTATGGTGTTTGTCTTCTCAAGTAACCATTACATATGATGAATTCCTGTTTGCTAAGAAATGGCTAAACATCTGCCTGACAATGGGAAGTAGTAAATGAGTTTCTTATTTTGCTTTGCTTGTAGAAGCAGCTTTAGTTTACTTACTAACCTGCCTTTATCTCAACCCAAAAGTATTTCTCCCTTTCGCCCTTCAAATTCCCCATTACACTGTGAAGGAGTGAGTGAGAGGCTGTGTGGGGCTTAGCTGCCTACTGGGATTAATGCACAGCAATTACATATGAGAATGGCTCATTGTACTTAAGGCTACCTTCTCTATGTGATGATGATTGTGTATTCATGTATAATTTTCTTCTCTTTTGAGTGTATAAGCTTTAAAAAACCTATATTAATATGACTTATCCTATGCAATTATTAACGCAATTATTAATTTTTGTGTTCATTTTCAAAAAGATTTCTTCTGATGAGGTTTGAAGCCCAACCATTTATTTAAGTCTATTATTGTAGTTTTTGCATAGTTTAGTTTAGACATCTTTGACTGACACAAAAATTTCTCACAGACTCTCAAAATGTGCTAATCAGTTTCAATTCACACTAGATAAAAAAGATCACTGAAACGCTTGCTCAGTTCTGTGCAAGGGTCAGTTCTGAAAATTTTAACCAGCATTAAGTCAGGAAGATGGAAGTGAAAAGTATATGTACACAAACAGTATTTAAGTCAATGTCATTCACTCTTTAGTAGTCAGCCTTTCTCTTCATTTTGAAAATCACCTGAAATTTTACTTAAGTGATTTGTTGTGAAATCTCCCTAGAAAAGGGAACATTCTTTGTTTTAGCAAAGATAGTCTGTTTCCTTCTACACCTAATAAATTATAAGAATTAAGAATCTTGATTTTAAATAAACAAGCAAACCCCAAATGACAAGGGAACTATGTAATGCAGCAGAATAAAAAAAATATATTGAAATGTTTCTCACAAGTGAAAAATAGCATAGAAAACTATAGGGGATGAAAATAGAATTTCCTAAACAATGGATTTTACCATGACAAGTTACCTTGTAGGAATCAAATCAGAATGAGTAGTTTGTCATTGTTGATGGAGACAGATGGTGACTTCTGTACAAACTATTGTTAAACTAAATATCTCATCATTCATTCACTGCATTCAGATAAAGCAGCCAGTATTGGCATCAATAATCTATGTAAATCATAATCTTTTCTTAAATAAGACTTTTTTTTAGTCATGTAAAGAAAGGCAATGTTCTCCTGTCACCTTAAATACTTTGGCTGGGAAAGTTTGAGATGTATTTATTTTAGAATAATAATAATGCAAAGAATGGGAATTAATGTAAGGGAATGTATATATTTTCCCAGCTTTTTAATGATATATATTTTGGGTACTATTAAAGGTTTAATGTGGTCAACCATTTGCATTCTGTATCCTAGAATAATAAGAATGTTTTTGTTAAGTTTATGTATGTGCTATTATCCAAACTAATACATTTATTGGGAAAAATTTCTGCTTGACATTTTTTGTTTTGACTGGCATTTGCTAGTTGCCAGCTGTCGTAAGGAAAGGACTGCAATACATGCCGTTAGCAGCATATGCCTTTTTGGGCGCTGAACAGAGTTTTCATACAAAAAATCAAATGATCCATAACATATTATGCTGTCATTTAAAAACTGCATTAGAATGGTAACATTTTTCATGCTCATAATAAATTTTGTTCCCCAAGGCTCAATCTAGCATTTTCTCACTATGTTTGGGGGACATAATGAAGAAAACATTTATTCTATTAATTGACATTATGTTTTTTTCAGCATGTTAATGATTTTTTTAGAATGGAGATTTCTTGAAACAATTTTTAGAAGGCTTTGATTTCTGTGCTTTGCTACTCTCTGTCAGATGGATCTATCTTTTTTTCCTACTAGAGCATCTTCTCAATAATTCATGACTCTGACAAGTACTTATCAGATGAGATAAAGATTTGATAGCTACCCCATTTTTCCTCCCCACAGTAATTTTTTTTTGTTTTTTTTTACAATAAACTATTGCAGAGATATTTAAGAACGTATGAGTAAATAAGATACTTATTACTCATTTATAATAAAAATATGTGTTTATTCTACTAATGATATTACCTTTCAACCTTATTTTCCTGAGGAAACAACCATCTCGCTTTCCCACAAAGAAATAAAAACCAGTTCCCTGGAAAGAGAAATAGTAACTTATGACTAATATAGAAAGTCATTGATATCTGTATTACTTTATCAAATGTTTGGCACCTGTTACTTTTCAATTAGCTGAAAAGCTATTCTACATTCTCTAAACAGTCAAAAGGGAAAAATTACTATTCTCTTGGTGGAAACACACTTTTCTTTCTTCAAGGACTATCTGAAGAGCTATTTAAATTGTGATGCTAACTTTAACAAACAGGTATACAAATTAAGAAGATTAATTTGTTCCTGAATATTTAAAAGCAGTGGAACATTGTTTTCTAATAAATATTAAATATTCTAATAAATAGTACTGAAAGTTGCCAGAACAACAAGAATTTCCTATTTTTCTCCTTGAATTTTGTTATGTCAAACTAATCTTTGCCTTCTGTTATTGTCTGGCTTATCTATGTTCATTATTTACTCACCCTAAAAAGGAAAAAAAAAATTTATCAGAAATCAAAGTAATTTAATTTAATAACACAGTAATGCTTTATGCAGCGTACCAGACTTGTGGTCCCATCCTTGCTAATCTTTGCTCTGTTCATGTTACAGAAAAATTATTTTCTGGAGTAGAGTTGATATAGTTCAGAAGTTTGACATTTGGGTTGATCTTATTCCTACTTTCATATAATTATGTTACACACAAAAAAAAGTAATAATAAAATTAGATATTTTAAAAACAGCAACTAAAATAAAATATTTTAAGAATTCTTTATCTTAAACCAGTACCTGGAGCCTCAAATGTACCATTGTAATTAAAATCAATGACTTTAAAAAAAACCCAACAAACTCATAATTTTAAAAATACGTGTTTTCTAGTGACAGTTCTGAGCTTGAGAATAAGGAAAACCCAATATAACTTAATTAGAAATTTGACAAAAAAACTAGTAAATATTATTTTGGCCAAACATCCCTGCTTAAATAAAGTCGTAGTACTTTTTGTCCCACAGGACAAAAAAAAAAAAAAGCTATCTGTATTTTTCTTCTTTTTTTTTTAATGATGAAACAATAATATATAATTTCTATATGCATAGTAAGAATGTACTAATAATGCATATGCTAAGTAAGAGAAAAACTGCTGGGTGTTATTTAGAAGAATGTCAGTTAAATTACTGATATCTGACTCCTTTTGCTATAAGATAGATTTTCAAGGGAGGATTATGTGAGCAATCAGATATAGAGGTCACATTTCAAAGTCCCCTTTCCTAAGCTGCTACTCACTAAAGATAGAAATCTAACTGCACAGAAGTAAACCTTACAGAAAGAATTAGGTCCACTCAGTATCCTAAGTGACAAAGAAGGGAGAAACAAGAGAAGGTGTAGTCATCTGGCGTAAATCAAAATCACGTGGGTTTTGCTTAATGTATGAATTTGTAAAAATTCCTACTAATTAATTCTCAATTACTAGTGCTCAACTGTTATTATCTGATGATAACAGACATTTTAGACATACCATCTTTCAAAAAATAGCTAATTAAATTGCTCTTTTTAGACTTTAATGTGCAATTAGTGTTGTGTGTATTTTCCTTCTCTCTGGCCCACACTTCTGAGAATTTTGATCTACTTTTTTTGTTCTAGCACAGGAAAGCAGTAGATAAACAATGAAAACTTAAGATGAGGCAATCTTATCCATTAATCTTATAATTTATATCTTTAATTAAAAGTAGACCAAAAATAGATGGCAAATAAAAATTTTATGTAAACATAACTTTGAATTTCATTGTATTATGGAAAAGATTATGTAACATCAAGTATTACTCTGATAACAGTTTGTCACATATATTAAACTTTGTTATTTCTTTTGCCTCATTGACCAACCTTAAATATAATTGATTAATAAGTATAGTCTTGGTTTCAGCATGTTGGGCCTTCATATCAGCTGTATAAAGAAAGAGGTAAATACTCTGTGCTTGGCTCATTTTAGGCATTTAGAAACATGTTACTCTCCACTTTAATTTCCTTCCTGTATATTCTATTTATGAAAATAATATTGCTTATGATGTTAAATATTTTTGTATAGTCTTTCCTTTGTGAAAGGATAATTAAAAAATCCTCCTTACTTATAAATTAACATTGGAGTCAGAATGAAGGAGCACTAAATAGTAAACCTTCTTTGGAATCTTTATTTTTTTCCAAGAATACCCTGATTTGACAACACAGTTCTTTACAGATTTTTAAAAGTTTCAGTGGAATATTTCTTGAGTGTAGCATTGAGTTTGCAGAGTAAAGAAAGAAATAACAAAATAACAGGGAATTTACACAATGTTGAGTGTAGCAAAGATAGTAATTCTTTATTAATATAGATACTGATGTTTTAATTTTTTCAAGATGCAGCTTTTGTTCCAGAACAAAAGCCATATGCTGAACAATCAATTCTGGTAAATTAGGTACTATGCAGTGAAAAACATAATTTTAAAGGTATATTATATGAAAATAAAAGGTTTTCTATTAAGTAAAATGGATTTACATTTGAAATATAGTTCATTAGTATTTATGTTTCAAATATCATTAACATTAATAGCAAAAAATCCACATTACTTACAGAAGCAATCGTAGTATTTCTTAAAAACTTACTTTTTCACATGAACTTTGTGATATATAATATAAAAACTTAATAGAGATGCACTATATACCAAATTTAGCTTTTCAGTTGGGAGATGCATCTTCTATCTAGAAACTCACAGGAATGAGAAATACATCTGCTTTTCAGCCAGTTAAAAACATCTTTACTACATTGCCTGTCACCTTGAATCTCCTACAAGTATCCTTTAGAGCTTATTTGTTTCTGAGATAAGAAATTGGAATCAAGAGAGACCAGTTAACCCACGAAGGCTATCAACATGAACAGCTGAATGCACAACTGTTATTTGAATTCATTTCCACATAATAAATATGTGTAAAGATCTACAGTTCATGAAACAATCTCTGTCAGTTCCAAACATAATATGAGGAAAAGACCAGTAATTAGGCAAAGAACTTCTCACAAATCCTACTGACAGTCACACTACAAGAAGACATGTTTTTCTGAAATGTGGAAGTTTGTCTAATTTGATAAAGTCAGAAGGACTCGCTGGAGCATAATAACCACATGCATGCAAGATTTAAATTCTGCTTGACAACTAGATCACTACTAAGTTAGTAGTCACTTCTGGAGTTCTGCAGAAATTTTCACACTTTTTTCAGAAACCCATTTCCATGACTCTAAAAATGTTTGTTTTCATATAGTTAAATATCAACATCAATACTTCATTGCAATACATATTAACAGTTTATATAGCACTAAAAATTATTCTTCTCTGGAAAACTTCAGTTTTCTGTATTCCAAACAATATCACAATATTTGTTGTTCAAAAATGAAACAGAGTTCATGCATTTTTTTTAATATTTCATGTTTTGAAAGCAATAACACAAAGTAAAATTCATCTGAAAATCTCGCTCAGAATACCATACACCTTTTAATATTTTTTCTGTTAATATTTTTCAGTCAACCAACTGGAAATCTCTTTTCTGGAAAATAATATTTAATATATATATTTTAATCATTATTATTAATAAATAATATTGTCTTACTTATGAATATGACCAGTGAATAATCAAAAACTGAGAGTATGAAATCTTTTAGGTGGTCTTAAATTAATTATATCAAGCTTTTTAAACAAAATTAAAAGGCATTAAAAAAAATCATGGAATAAAACTCGGATGATTGATCTTTTTTTGTCTAACACATCCCTTTATCATTTATCCCATTCACAAAATATAATAATCACCAAATCACAACATTCACAGAAATTTTTGGATTGAAAGGGGTTCCTTGAGATCATCTGTCCCAAACCATCTGCTCAAGAATGATCAGCTAGTGAAGGTTATGCAGGACTGTGTCCAGTTGGCTTTTGACTATCTCCAGAGTAGAGACTCCACAACCTCTCTTGGAAACCTGTTCCAAAATTTGACCACTGTCACAGTGGAAAAATGTTTTCTTGTATTCAGGTGGAATTGCATACATTTGAATTTGTTTCTCTTCCTTTCACTGTATACCACTGTAGACAGCCTGGCTCCGGCTTCTTTACACCCTTCAGATAATTTGTACTTATTGATAAGATCCCTTCTGACCTTTCTCTTCTCCAGGCTAAAGAATCTCAGCTTTCTTCACCTCTCCTCATACAAAAGATGCTCCAGACCCTTAATCATCTTTGTAGCCCTATGCCACACTCACTTCAGTAGGTTTGTGTCCGCTTTGTACTGCAGTTCCCAGAACTGGGCACACACTTCAGGTGTGGTTTTATCAGTGCTGAGTAGAGGTTAAGGATCACCTCCATTGATCTGCTGGTAACAGTCCTCCTAATGTAGCCCAGGCTATTAGACTTCCTTGCCACAAGGACACATCACTGGCTTATGGCTTATGGCTTATCCACACCTTACTATCAAAAAGAAATCTCTATATTTATTGAGCCCTGCTATATTATCCTTCCAACAGACACCAAGGTGGTTAAAAGCTCCTCTACTTCTTATTCCTGATCAAGAGATCTGTAGCAAATATGCACTGCAATGGTGCTGATGTAGGCTTGCCCCTAATTTTTACCCATAAGCTCCAAATTGACTCCTGACATCTCCCAAGACAGACCTCTGTGCAATTGATTACAAAAAGTTGTAGATGTAAATCCCATACCCATAAAAATGAATTATGCTGTTGTCTTCAACTGATGGCTTTATATTAATTGCTTTCTGTGATTCAGAAGTGCATCCTGAACACACAGTACTCCATTATTCAGTGAGAAAGGATCATAAAGGAGCTAATTCTGCAAAACACATATTGAACTATTTAGTGCCTACCTTTTAAAATGAAGGTATATTTAGCTTTCAAGTGAAAACACAAAATAAGATGTTCTTCTTGAATGTATAATAAATCTTTCAATTTATTCTTGAGTGCTCAGATAAATAACAGTTTTCAGCTGCCTGTATATAGAAATATCTCTAAATCAAAGATATGTTTTTGCTTTACATGCATCACTTCGTAGAAGAAACATTAGTTCTCATACTCACCATAAAGCATTTTTACTGACAACTGTCAGTGTTGTGACCCTGGACTAAAAGCATCTTATTCATGTATTAGAATGACAGTTCTTGTACATACATACATAGTACCCACAACTTTACCTCAAAGAAACTTTTCAGTCTCACTGACAAAACAGCAAATAAATGTGAATGTACTTATTCTTTGAAGTGGGAGATGGTATAAAACTCAAATTTGTACCTGTATATAAATGTCTGATACCATAATTATAATTTACAGGGCTGTACAACAATTTCAACATCTCTATGTAAGTGTCATATTGCTATTTCATCTGGAAGAAGGATTAATTGGGTCTTTTGGTCAGCTACAAGAATAGTTTGACAGAGTGACAAGATAAAACAAAAGGTTTACCCTGTATTTACTTGTTTATTATATGTAATCCACAATTTTCATGAACTCAGAGGTTGAGAAGTTTCTTTGTAAGGAGCTCAGAGCAATAACATATGCCTCTAGTGATTGGTCAATATCTTTAATTTGTTGTCTGCATCTAATGATAAGTGGAAAATGGCTGTGCCTAGATCTTGCTCATTTACTGTTTTTGTCATTTTGGTTGATTCCCAGAAATACTGTTTGCCAGGGGTTTGTTGGTATACAAAATGCCTGGATGTTCATTTTGATATCCCATATGGTCTGCCTTGGTTTCCCAAATGCCTACCACAGTGAAACCTATTTTCCTGGCAGCTACAGAGGCTTTGAACAGCCCATACTACTGATTTTCCATTGTTCAGAGATGGTTCATTTTTTTCTTGTTATTTTGGCATATAACTATGAACAGGTGTCAATAGGTGCAAGGAAGCATGTGGTGTCAGTGTAGTGTGGCTGTCACAGATGATGGACTTCTCTTTTCCTGGAGAGCAGATGTCCTTTGCAGTGTTCTGCAGGCATTCCTGTCTCAATCCTATTGATATCTAGCATCTCCGCTTAATGGCAAAAGCTCTACCAACTTCAAAATGGGCACCCTGCCATCCAAACAGATGGTCCTAGATTCAGGCAGCCAAAAAAAATTATTGTGGATGTAATATATTTTTAAAGGTCATAAACCCAGCTGGCCACATTGAAATGGTTGCCCTTTCTCTGCTCCTGTAAATATTATTCAGACAATGTGCTACTGCTACTTTGTCTTTGATCTGGATTAATACTTCAAATTGCATTGCATACATTTCATTAAACATTTATTTTTCTCATATATACATATATATATGCATATATATATGCATATATACATGCATATATATGTACAGAATCAAATGGAATTAATATGTAGCATTGAGCAAGTGAGTGACTTACAACTTACTTAGGTCATAATACTTAGCAGTTATGTAATAATTTAGTATTCAAAATCCTTAGTACATGAACTCACACATTCATTAATTCATTTTCAACATCTATATAATCAATCAAGGTCAAGGTAATCAATGTAAACACACACAATAAATAAAGTTAATATATGTCAAAATCCATGAAAATTTTCATGCTCTTTTTTTGCTGAAAGCTCATTTGAATTATCACAGAAGTTGTTCGTTCTTCATATTCTTAATCATCAGGCAGAAGTCACAAAATGTGATTCTGTGTAACCCTTTCTATGGCAGATAGAATTAGATTAGATTTTGAATGTTTTTCTCTTTTTGGCACAATAAAATTTTCAAAGAAATATTATTTTAATTCCATCCAACTCTTTGGGAAATTTTCTTAAGGTAATATTTACATATTTCTGCTGTATCATCCTGTATTAACCAATTATACATTCAATCACTTACAAGAGTGATTTGGTTGCTGCAGTTTTAATGCATTTAAATTTGCATTAAGAATGCAATGACTTACACAATTATATACAGAGGACACTGAAGAGAGCTGGGAACTTGCTAAGAATTTCAGAAATTATTTTTCACAGAATGCTTACATTTACAGACCTCCAGCAAGCATATCCTCAGTCATTACAGAAACAGAAAACCTCTAGAATGATCTGTTCGGACATTTTCTTTTTCTTAAAGCAACTAAGTTGCAAATTTTATCTATTTGTTTCACAAATGAAAAAAAAATTGCTTTCAAAAACTGTATTTTTTTTTCAAGTTGCCTTTTTTCAAGGAGTATGAACACTTCAGTATTTCAGTACTGAAATGGTAAATATTTGGGTTCATATGGGCCTACCCTGTGTATCAAAAACTACTGAAGTAATTAGAAAGTGTACTTTATTTTTCTTAATCCATTAACAACAGTTAATCTGTTCCTTCTTACTATGCTATTGTACAAAAGGTCTTACTCGTCTATCTTTGAAGACACTAACACCAAATTATATCTACTACACTATTAGTTGCAAATATGAAGTATGCCTTTATTGCCATGTTATGCTGTAACAAAGTTTTAAATACATTTTCTATTCAGGTACACTTTTCAGAATGACTGTTACAAGTTCACCTTCATGTGCATAAATTGGCAGCAGATACAGCAGTAATTTGAAGTAGGAAAATGTTTCCAAATATGAAAATTTTCCATGTGGTTTCATTATCACAGACACAGGATTTAAATTCCAGTAGTCAGATTTATTATTGTCAAAAATCTCCAGCTGAAAAAAAGATGAATTTCTAGAAAAGAAGGACATGACCTATTCCACCGTTTATTTCCTTAGAGTAACTGACAACAGTTGCCATTTTTATTTGAGAGCTTAGCACATCCTCAGGGGCTTGTAATAGAAAAAAAAAAAGGACTGCATAATAACATTGTATCTATGGTGTTGTAATTGCCATAAAGATAATACTGAAATAAATAGGAGCTATAAGAAAATACAATAATGAACTATAACAAGGTAAATGAAAAACTGCCAGGGGAATCAAAGGTAGAAAAGAAGACCTGCAGTTGTCAGACAATCCCCAACAATCACTTGATTATATCATGGTATCAACAGAAACTCCATTTGCAGAGAAATCAACCTGTCCAGCTTTGTTTCATAGCAGTCTCACAACTGTATTCTTATCTATGATTTATCCCCAATAAACCCCACAAAAAGTCAGGGTATGTCAGTTGATATAATAATATATACTCCACCAGAACATTATTGGCATCCCTCAGTGGATCCAAAGAAAATCAGTTGTGTCTCACAACCCAAGAATAACCACCTGCCTGAAATCAAGAGAAGTAGTAAGGGACTATAGATATTTATAGATTTATGTAAAGGGTGTTTTTTTCTTCCAGATAATAACACACACAAGCAAATTTTGCCATTATGTATATTATGAAGGTCATGGGACCATAAATACAAGACAGAGCAGGACTTGCAGACCTTGAAGGCTTCAAGTAGTTTGTGACTTATGGAAGCTACAGTGAGTGTATAGTTAGGCTAAACATGATACTGAATTCGAATCCTTTGTAGGGCTTTACAAATCTGGCTGCAGTTATTGTTAGTCTGGTGAAAGATGTAGAATAATTAAAGGTGGTAAAAAATTAATGAGGAATGGAAAAGAAAAAAATACATAAATCATTTACATTCAGGGGTAAAGATAATCCAGTGCATTTTGTTAAACGATATAAACAGGGCAATCATTTTGAAAAGTGCCCTGGAATTCAGAGGAGGTTACTTCAGAATGTATGTTGGTATATTATTGCTGTCTGTTTCAAAGCAAGCCTTGCCTTCAGTGGAGTTCAGAATGCCCACGCTGCTTTGTTCCTTATGGCTAAAATTAGATTATCGGTGAACATACTTACATTTATACTGCATACTTAAAGTTGGTAAATTGTTTGAGAAACAGTGGAGAGAACATTATGTCTTACTGGAGATAACAATCATTCAAACCTGCTCTTTTCAATTCTTTCTTTCCTGAGAAAGTATTTATACTCTTTAATAAAGTCAGCTTTCAAACTTCTAATTAAGGTAATCAGTTTAACAATATGACACAGCAAGAGGACTCTACAGGTGAAATTGCAGGGCATATATAGGACTCGCACCTATTAGTCTGCTATTTTCTGAAAGTCATCTCTGCTACCAATCATTAAAGAATGCAGGATAAACACATTTTTTCCCTTTTTAATTGTATTAATGACCATTGACTTACTTTAGTGGATTTCTGAATTATATGTTCCATATTGTCGCTACAACAGTGACTAGATGTATTCCAACATACAGGCACATTTTCACTTAAAGAACAGTGAGAAATGGTCTTTATAAATTTCTTCCTCTTAAGGTCTTCAGGTCCTTTATTGCACAGTGCATTTTTTTTTTTTCAATAAATAGCTCAGATATAGTAAAGATTACTGTGTCAGTGATAGCAGGCTGCTCAGGTACAGTAATGAGTTCACAGCTCTGTGGGTTTTTCATGGTAACATGGCTTTCACATGGTCCTCTGGGAAGAATAACATGCTCTTACTGAGGGTTTTATTTGCTCGGCTTGTGGTTATTTCAGCTACTGTATTTTTGACAACTAAACCTTATTGCTTGTATTTTTGGTATAAATTCCTGAAAAGGCAAGATTAATTCTTTGTCTCTGATTCTATGTCCACTGAAGTGAAAAGAAGAAATCTCATTTTCATTTAAGTGCTCCACAAGAAAATTTACATAAGTTTGCAATAGCATTATGACCTTCTGTTGTGAAAGTGATTCTTAAGAGGAATCTTGCCAGGCAGGTATGTGATTGGGAACTAGGTGTCTTTGTGGTTTTAATACTGAGATGTAATTTAGTAAAGTGCAACTATTGGAAGTAAGCGTATGTAAAATCTACGCCAATTTTTTTTTTTTTAATAGTCATGCACTTTTAAAGACTGAGGCCATGTGATGATAGAATTCCACAGTGTGTTTACCTACATCCTAAACTAAAGCTTTAAGGTTGTCACTGTCATACAAAAAAAACCCAAAACCTAAACCTTATTGCTTTGTGTCATTTAAATTAATTGCAAAATGTTCACTTACAATTCATTTCCCTCTCTGTTTTGAATGACAAAACAAAAAGTATTCTTTTTTCAATCTCTTTGATTGATCCTTATATTTATGAATGACATTTCTAGGAAGGACTGAGTTTATAGGAAAATGACCACTTGCATTGCCATGAACAATATGAATTTCTGTGATAACTATACAGAAGTAGATACATCTTTCTGGTAGCAAAAAGACCCACCAAACAAAACCAAATCCAAAGCAAACAAACAAAAATACAAATTAGGAGATCCAGAGTAATTTCATTACTTTTAATTAAACTTAAGTTTCAGAATCTAGGGTCAAATTTGTTTGTTATACAACAGTTGCTTTCTAGACTATTATTTCAGTACTTACGTTAGTGCTTATTAATTATGACTTCATTAAATAAATACATAATTAAAATAGTAAGTTACGTTTTTAAAAGTATACAGGCAAGCCTTTCTGTCAAGTAATTTTGGACTACATTTGTAAAAGATAACGTATGTCTCTAACATGGACAAAGAAACATATAAAAGTAATGACACTTTGAAAAAATAGCTCTCTGAACATGAATCAATTAATTATTAAATTTCTGCACAAGGATTTGGCACCCATGACAGAAAGGATTCAATATGGAGATGAAAGATATGTTGTTTCACTAGATAGTTTGGGGTTAAACTTCTCCATCAGTCAGAAAAGTGACAAGTTTACGTAAGGCACTACTCAAGAGAGAAAAAGTTTGGAAGAAAAGGTACAGTGGCAGGCTACTAGGAAGATTGCAGCTGCAACATTTCTGGTTTGGAGGGCACTGAAACCATATTCACAATCTAAAGAGGCTTGAAATCATATTGATTATCCCTGCAGGAGAAAGGAAGCAGCCTGTTTCAAACCTACAGTAAACTCAAGCTACTAAACCTGCTGAAAGGCAGTTCTTAGAGCTCGGGAAAAATCTGCAAAAGGTCCAACCAGCACCACAGGAATCCGACTAGTAGTTCCTGATACTATACAGTGACAGAAAGAAAAAGTCTTGGAATTCGACATAGAATGCATTTACCTGAAGGCACTAGCATCTAAAAAATAATTTGAGTAATTGTGCATTCTCCACTAGAAACTTGCCAAGGTATGCTATGAAAAGAAGTTATTGTTACATAAAATTAAAACATTATTAGTTACTGATTTCCATATTTTGTTGCAGGTAAATTTCCTCTCCTCAAAACCTTTTAGTAAAGTCGCTGAAATAACTCATGATGAGTATTTTTCATTAAAAAAAGAAAAATCCATATAGAGGATCCATCTTGAGAATCTCACACATAAGGTCTCTGAATAGCTTGTTTTAATATTCTTATTTAAATATTGTTCATCTTTGAAGTCAGTAGAATAGCTATTTTATAGGTTTTTGATTATGTGGAGCTGAATTGTGAAGAATACTCCTCCACTCACCTCTAATCCAAACCTCCAGGGGAATTACAGCTGCTACCTGGAATGAAAAGAGGTTTTCTTGCTATTATTTAATCATCCTATCTGTTATCTATTATCTACAGTAATAAGAGCAAAGTTCAAAGGCTGTAAGTCCTTCTTTAAATTAAATACCACTAGCTTAAGCCCCACATCAGATTTCCTTGAGATCTCTAAAAATAAATGCCTTCATTGAGTATCTTCAATAGGCAATTCATCCTCACTTGCAAGTACAGAGTCTGAAATAAAGGACTGTGCATGAACCACAGAAAACTTTACAGTTTAGTAATGCAGAAATACTGCATTGAGCTGTGAGAGAAAATAATTTCTCACTGTGTTTTGGAAATTTTCTTATTAATGCGATTGCTTTCACCTTTCTGGTATTAATGTTAAGATCACATCCTTTCTGATCTATTTGAATTTGATCCATTCCTGATTCAACATCAGTGGAAAACTCAGTTTCAGTCTTGAAATGCCTGCCTGTCCCAAGCTCCTTATAAAGAAGTGTCTGTAGGGCTGAGAGGAAAAGACCCACTAGCATTTCTTCTTTTCTGGCAACTTGTGACAAGTTTCCAGATGCTATTCATTCATTCATTCAGTCAGTCAGTTCAGCATTATTAACTGAATTTCTCAAATGAATTAATAAATTTTGTTCTCCATGTTTTGGGCCAATTTATGGTTAGCCTTAATGCATGTATTAATGGAATATTAAAATCTGTCAGGATCTTAGGAGAAGAGAAAAGCTGTGATCCATCTAAAGATTCACAGAAACACATTGCAAAAGCAGTCTATAAAGTGCCTCCAACAAGATTATCTAACACTGATGAACTATCAGAGATGGAATTTGGCTATGACTCGACTCACCTCTATGCACTACCCTGAGCTATATCCATGCAGCAGTAGAGCCTGCCCAGGATATTCTCTAATATTATGCTTTCTGAAAATAAAGCATCTCTGGTCATTACTATTTGGATTATTTTATGTGACCTTTCCTTCATTGTAGGATTTCAGACTTCTGTAGACCAAGGCAGATGTAATCTAAACAGTGTTGTTCGGTTTTAAGTCTCCTGTTACAAAGTAATGTAAAAAATATGTAAAAACAAAACACTTCTTATCATGATTATTATTGCTTATTGTTTGAAAACAGAGAGGGGGAAAAAAAAGACACCAAAATGAAAAAAGGGAAAATTACTAATCTACTGTATTTTAAAAGAAATTTAAAGCAAATAACTGCTGCACATTTTCAAAGATTCACATTCATCGATATTCTGCGTGCTTGATTGCATATGCAAGACATCGTTGATTATATTTCCAGAATAAAATTCTGAGAAAACTATAGCACAGAGTACCTGGAAAAAAACCGCAGTGGAATTGTCATTCAGTTCCAGGAACACAGATTCTAACATTTTGACTGTGTGCTCACTTCTAGCAGAAAAAACAGTTTCTCTGAGACTGTTAAAGCCAGAAGTATTTGAATAAGATCTATTCAGTTCATTTGACCTTAACTTCTGCCCAGTTCTTTTTTTATCTTAGCTTCAGGTCCCCATACTCAGAGATATTTATGTGCCTAGTTTGCAGAGTAGGCCAACTTCTTTTTTTGTTGGAGCTCTGGTTCTTCTATATGAAATTTAGTTCTCAAAATATGCACATAAATTAGCTGGACAGAACATATCCTTACATCAATCAATTCTTAAACTTCATGTGCATTTAAGATTCTTTTAGAAAACTCAAAAATCTCCAAGGAACCTTTCAACAAGGAAATTGAGTGTGACTAGTACACTTAATTCCTTTGAAAACCTTTCAATTACTCATTTTTTATTCTTAAGAAATACCCATTACAAAATAATTTAAATATATTTATTTGAAACAGTAAATTATTTTCTGCAGTATATGTTGACACCAGTTCTGACTTTTTGGATTATTGATTATTATTTGCTTTTGCTGCCATGTTACACGGCAGAAAGATGTGTCTGAATCTGAATCCTTGCTAGTCACTTTAAAGTTATAATAAATGAATTGTATTATGCCAGGTTGCTATGTCACTGACAAGTAACTAATTTATTTCAGACATTTTTTCTGGTCACCCTATACCTAAGAAAACTAAATTAAGAGAACAAGCAAACAAACAAATCCAAGTTTTTTTGGCTTCTCATGCTCACATTTATCAAGCTCCCAGCAATAAGGAATACCTGTAAATAATAATAAACCAGATTTTCATGACATAGTCATTTGTTTAAAGTTTTTAACTCATATCCTTATGTGTGGTGGAATGCTCACTTTTGTGGAAGAGCAATCACAGATTCTTGATACATCTCAAGGCAGGGGGGAAGGAATGGAGGAAAGAAAAGGCTGACATTAGTATAATAGAGGAATAAAAGCATCTAACACAGAACAACCATAGACTGATCATTCATTAAGGGACTAGATCTGAAGTATTTCTACTACAGTAATTCATATATCTGTAGATTTTGCTCAGTTTTTTTCTTTCTTCAAACAATGGCTACTGTCAAGAAATTTTTTAGTCATGTTTGTAATCTGTTAATTTCCTAAAATATGTTACACTGTACATTGAAAAGTTACAAATATTTAAATCACTTAGACATTAAGATAAAATTTTACTTTCAGTATGAACTGTACCAGCAAACAATTAACGAGGTAATTACCAGTTAATCAGGTAATAAAAAGGTAATAGAGAAGAATTTTACCCTTGTGGTATATTAACTGAGGTAATATACAATATTTTATGCCTCTGTGGCATAATGTCCTCAGATTTAAAGTGACAGGATTGACAATTTGTAGTCATGACATCTTTTAGGAAAATTACAAGCAGAGATGTTTGAGGAAATTGAATTAAATAAAGACACTGAAGCAGAAATATTTTGTATGTCTGTAGATGATGTTAAGATCAAGAGCAAAGTTGCCGCACTCCCTCTAGGAAACAGTCACAGGCAAATGCATGCCAATACTGTTTTAAAATGGTGAAGAAAAAACCACTGGAGATGCAGTGGCTAGGATCAACTTAGGGGAAGGAAAAATCAAAAATGGAGAGAAAAAAAATAAAATATGTCAAAAGTAGTGGAACCAGAGGGAGTTTGGTTGGAAAGAAGAAATCCAGCGTTCATGAGGTTACAGGTTCGATGTGGGAGGGTTAGAAGGGGAAAAATACATAAAAAGATTCAAAATTGAGAGAAAAGACTGCAAGCATTAAGCACTGAAGTTGGGAAAGAGGAGTGTATTGGTCATTATCTATCCTATACAGCTAACAAGAAAAAAAATAAAAATAAAGGTAACACAAAGTGACCCAGTCATAAACAGATTTCTGAACTGAAAGCTCTCTGGTTTCTCTTTCATGTTTTGTAAACAGTCTCAACCTAATATCTTTTTGTAATTCCATGGCCCACAATTTGGTCCATATGTATCTATATTAATGATTTATGCAATCATATAGCTCCAATTGAAAAAGAAGCTTACATATTCCTTGACACAGCTCCCTAAGCTCAGCGCTGATTCATTTCTTACTTTTTCAACAAGGTCTGTTTGTGTATATGCATGGATAGAATTATATTTTAGAGAAAATTTATGTGATCAGATTTGAATGTATTTGATATACTACAAAAAGTGAAAATTGAAAAGTATCATTAAGTGTGCTGAAGTAGTGGGTATACGTCTCTACATTTCAGTCTTTCACACATTAGGTACACTGTAGAACTGTACTGGAAAATACTGCTGTGAAGTGGAAAGATTCAGAGTATCACTGTAAGGAGAACATTTTTAGAATCAGGTATGTTCAAATAATTCAAGAAAATACAGAAAAGTCTTTGATCTGTATCAAACATTTTCCTTTAGGAATTGATTTGAGGCTTTGAAATACTATATTGGGTCTTTAAGTCCATGGTCCATCTGGTCCATGTGCTAAAATTCTTATTTAAAATGTGTGTATTAGAATAAGCTTACTTTATTATTCAGTAAACATCCTGGCATATGTGAAATAATAAACTGACAAAATCCCAAAGCACGACATTTCTTTACACTGGTAGTACAGTGTAGCATGTAGAATTGGCTGTATCAGGTCATGTTGCACAAAGCAATCAAATTCAAAAGCTATTTTTGAACACTCCCTGCCAGTGGGTTGTTACCTACAAGCAGTGAGTCTTTTACTGTTATCCATGGGAAGGAGTCAGTGGCAGGTGTTCTGCTTCTGGCATAGCTCTGCTTTAGAATTTATGGGATTCTTTCTTTTTCCAAGGAAGCTTTCATTAAATGCTGTTACAGCTCTCTATGCATAGTCAACAACCTGAGATTGAAACATAAAAGAAGAAAATACTTCCTTCTCCCTGCAGATTCTGAACAAAAGGAATATATTATCCTAATTCTTATTGCAGAGAAGAATGATGCCTTGTACGGTACCATTTACAGTTATAGTAAAGAACGGGTTGCTGATAAGACAAGCTGTTCATTAGAATGCCATTGGCAATAACAGTAAGAAGTACATAACTAGATGTTCCTGCCAGCCTTAAAGACATTCCATGCTTGTGAACAACCCCTAGGATATTCTTTCAACAAATTGCAAACCTTTATTTGCCTCAGGAATGTATAGGTGTCCTGTAGACTAAATTTATGATGTGAAGAAATTTATCTCAAGAATACCCCATACACAGAAATCAAAATGTAATTATTGTGGTGTGTATCTTTCAGAATCCATGAATTTCATTTATACCCATAGTAATTTATCTAAAACTAGGAAAAAAAAAAAACAACAACTGTACTGGTTGGGTTTGTTTGGGTTTTGGTTTTCCTTTTTTTCCATTCTATTAACAGAACCTAGTTTCACTTTTAAGATCTGCATGTAGTATATTAATTTTATCTAACTGAATGACATGAACAGTATCAGGTTATGCCATCATACCAATAAAATTAAATTCATTATCGCACATGAAATTGATATTTTTTTTTGTTAGCAGTTGAGAATAAGTACAAAATTTAATTAAGGGAATTAATTGATGTCATGACAATGGAAAATAAATTCAGGAAAATGAAGTTCTAAAGGAATTTTGTTCTAATATTATTTCTGTAATGGATGTTAATTTGCCTTGGAGGTTTGTAAATGTTAAAAATAGGGGGTTTTCTTTGGGGCAGAATATCGATATAAATAACATAAAAATGCATCATCCAAAAGGTATGGATATTTCATGATAAATAACAAAGGCTATTTCATGTAATAAGGACTTTACATAGGTAGAGCATATAAAACTGCATTGAACTGTTATATGGTATATATTAATACTTGTATTGTAAGCATATTTATGTGATCTGTTGACAAGCAATCATACTCTGACCCTGCTTTGAGTTGAATGGAAATGAGACAGTACCAATATGAAAATTGAAAATGGGAGTAGAGTATTGGCAATTTCTCTAACAGCAGAAACAACGGTCACATAAGAAAGTCAACCCTCTCGTGCTTACCTCTACCTCTTGCATGCTTCCCTTTTTGAATTCTGTCAGGAGCTTGTTCTTCATCCAGGCAGATCTCCTGCAACCTTTTCTTGACTTCATTTATGTCGGATGGACTGCTTTTGAGGTAAGAGAAAACCTATGAACTCTCTTGGTAACTCCTCCCTTTTCTACATGATGATGCTCCCATGAGATTCTTCTGAGAAGGTCACTGTGAAGTAGTCCAGGGTTAGGACCTCACTGCTTGACTTGCTGCCTCCTCTCTTGAGCATCGCTGCCTCCTCTCTTGAGCATCAACTCCAAAACTCACAGCTACAGCAGTCAAGGTGGCAGCCTTCCCATCTGCCACCAGTACTCCCTTGGTTTTAAGTATGAGGTCCAAGGAAATACTTTCCCTAAGCAGCTGCTTGATCTAGAAGTTGTTTTCAAAACAATTCAGAAATCTCTTATGTAGGGAAAGTATGATGTGGAAGTGAAGTAGCATATTTTAGGAACATAATTGATCTTAGGTGTGAATTGCTGCTTCTCTTTTGCATTAGACAGCTCAGCTGATTAATTCACTTTTACAGCAAGTTATAGGCATTAAACCACAGAGATACAGCTAGAACTCTCAATATTCTCAGTGAATGTCTCATATTGAACTTCATGGTAAGAAATAGAATATGAAAGCTGCATATGTGAAGTTACTAAGTAGTTTTAAAATTTAAAAAAAAAAAAAAAAGAGATTTTTTTCTTGGTCATGATGCCAAGACAGGTAAGTTCATCCAGATAGCAATATAGACATAATCCTAGGAAGGAATGGTTGGAAAAACAATATAATGTGTAGTAAAGCCTATGTGTGCCTAAATCTAAGTCTCATCTTTCATGATTGATGATTGGTTTTCTGTTTTCTTATTGTATTGTGTATAAACTAAAGCATAAAATTTGTAGTAGTTAAATTCACATATTTCAAGAGAAACAAACATTTTTATTAATTTGTCTGTGCTCAGTGCGTGTAACTATTCTTTAGCTCAGCAGTTTGGCACAGAAGAGGAATAACTGTTTATGACAGATTATTCCAACTTTATATACAAATCTATATACTGGTTTATATCTATTATTATTATTGACCTAAGTATGGTATACACAAACTGCTCTGAATGATTCAGTTTCTATACTAATTCCTTATTAGTGTTCTTTTATAGTCTTTGACCACCTATTCTACTAAAAAGACCTCTTCATTTAAGAAGTTAACTAGTGACCTAAAATGAATTTACCAGTAACAGCATTGTGTTTTCTTTTGAAAGACAGTATCTAAAGCCTTTCTTCCCATATATTAAAACTATATGAAGCATTTTCCATATGTAAACTTTCTTAGGTAATTCAAACAGAATATGCTCTATTATATTTATTGAAATAGCTTGTATTTTATCAGGAGTTCATTAGACGTGTACTGGTACTATGAGTATGCATTTCACATTCTTAAAATTTCGCCTGTAGGGGTACTGTCTTTTGCATAAATGAGCTTTACCTATACTATAAGAAGTTTCATCTTGGAGAAGGAAAGCTGTCAGTTTCAGATAAGGTGTTCCCATTAAATGTTTTTTATCTGTGCTAAACTTTATAGACTCCTATAGTCTAATGCATAGCTGCAGATAAAGCTACTTTCTGATAGATTATAATAAAACCACAAAAATTCTCGATCACCATGAAAGACCATAGACACACTTCTAAAGTTTATGTTTCAATTTTTGCCCAATTGTTATTTTACATTCTTAGAAATTTAGTGTTAATTCCACTGAAGTAGTTACTAATTCCTTAAACACCATTACAGGAGTGCTAAAATAAGCAACAAAATTTGTATGTCTTATAGATTATTGTCTGGTTGTTACTACTATCAAAGTATGAGTCATAGCACTGTAAATAGGAAAGACTAAGATGAAAATACAGTGAAATGAAATATTACAAGGAGTGGAAGAAATTATCTAGTCTAATACAGTCCTTATCTATTAAAAAAGAATAGAAATACTACAGATCTTCTAATTCTTGACCTGAATACAAAAAAGGGCAGAGTAAGGAAAATATAACTTACTTACAGAGATCATGCTCAGATTTATATCTGTGATGTGTCTTGCTACTATTGATATCAAGATGGTTGGAAATATATCCTCTAGTTTGTCTTAAGTTTCTAGTGGTGTCTTTGATCTAGAAGACTTCAATAACCTTTTTATTGCAAATGGTGTTATGACGAAGGAGAGAGGGAAATCAATAAGGGTACCTAACAAATTCTCAAAGCATGCAAAGGTAAACTGACCTTCCTGTTGAGCAAAAAATCCTTTACAATAACCTTTCACCTTTACTTTGAACTTACTTTTTCATATGTGAAAAATTTACCCTGAAGTTGCTTTCATACAGAACTGGAGGACAGCCAGTTGCAGATGTGAGAAATGTAAAATCACTTGGAGAAACATGGCTTGGCATTTATTAGAAACTGAAAAATTTTTCCTCAGAATGGTGGAGGAGAAAGAGAAGAAGAACGGGAAGAGGAAGGGGAAAAAAAAAAAAAGGAAAAAGAAATAATGGGGGAAAAGAAGGGGGGGAAGGGAATAAAATAGAAAGGAATTCTGAGCAAGAGAAGGGATGTTCCTGAAATTTACTTGATTCTTTGCTAGCCAAAGAAAAGAGATGCATTTCTGAACACAGGTTGTTCTGGAGACAAATAACTGCCTGAATGAGAACCTCAAGAAAAGTTGTAGATCAATAGGAAATCACAGTTCTTATTTGTAAACCTTGATTTTTATCTGCACTGTACAAATAATTTTGTTCTCATGTTTTGAAACCTTTATAAGGATTTTTAAAGTAAATTTGTTAAAAGCAATTATTATTAAAAATTACATATATGTATGTGCACATGTTTATATATCTGTCTTCAGTATATATGCCCTTAAGTAGCAAACTTAGCTATGTCATTACTGAAAATTGTTTACATAAATACTTTTTTTTTTAATAGAGTACTCAAAACATTACTTAAGTTCTTGAAAAAAAGTGAACAACAGAAACCTTACAAAACCAACATAAGAAACTGAGCTAAATTCACATCTCTTAAAAAAACAGAATTTCTCAAGGAAGTTAACAGCAGGTATAAATTTGTTTATTTTCATGCTGCACAGGAGATAACACATTTTTGTCAATCCTAAAAACATTTACAAACCACTGACTTTGAGAAAAACTTAAATGTTATCCATGTTCTCTTAGCAAATTATGAACGGGATTTGAGTTATTTGCTTCTATTAATGAGTTTAAACCTAATTCATTAATTAATGAGTTAATACTCCATGGTACAACTTACAGCACACCTTAGTAAACAGCTGGTATTACTATTTCTGTCAATCTATCTTACATTCCCATGGATAAATATGTATCATGACTTGGTTAAAATGATGTTTGAACACTTCCAGTAGACAATTTGCAGAAAGACATAATATTTTGAAAGCACTTCATAGGCTTGGACTTGTTAAGAATGCTTTTAGACATGTTTAATCTATTATTGTACTTGACTTCTAAGGTCATAAAGTCTCACAACACTATCGAATTGTACTGTGTGTATTTTACCTTTATCTGCAGAAAATGCTCATCAGGCTTCTCTGAGAGATTCAACAGGTATTTTTCTAGAATAAATGAAGGCAAATGAAAACTATTTCTGGCTTCACTTCTATGGATTAATTTAATAATTTTATATATATTTCACTGTCTTTCTCAATAAAAAGGTATTCATCTTCTATATATTGTTCTATTTATTCATTGATAAAATAGTTACCTTTTATTTATATTCAATCAAACTAAAGGTCCTATCCCAAGTAACACATCATAGAATTACATTCTTTTTTTTTTTTATTGGATAATAAACAATATTTATTTAAGGGACACAGTATTATTTCTGAAGGTGTTGCCCACATAATATACATTCTGCTTTCCTGCAGCTCTGCTTTCCAGATCATAGTTGTTGTCTTCCTAATAGCCATTTGAAGACATAAGAAACAAAACAACAAAAATATTAATAAAAAGTATACATGGTAGCTATTGCTTAATCAAATCAAGCTTCCCTGCCAACAAAAATTCCACTAGATGAAATTTAATTGAAATTTGAATTAATGTTGACACTTTTTTAATATTTATAAACTCCTGCTAAAGAGACATGTTTTAGTCCACTGTCTCTGTCATTTGTGAGGGTTTGGGGTCTTTCATGGTTTGGTATTTGGTTTGGTTTTTTCCCTTTGAGTTTTCCTCCTGTTACCAGGCAGCAGTTTTTCATTGCTGCTGAGAGGAGACTGTTTCAGCTGTACAATGCTTGCATAAATAAACATAATATTCCAAGAAAGCTAATCAATTTCATGCTACACTTTGGTATCTCAGGTGTCCTACCCAAGATATGTTTTCTAACATCTCTGTTACTTTCAGCAGCATAGTTTAAATAGCTACCTGAGAGCACCCAGAAAAATTTACATCCAGTGTGCCTTGTAAGCCATGTCTAGACTCTGCTGTCTGTTGGTTTCCATTCACAGTTTGTGTCCAAAACTACACTGTCTGTCATCCTCTGCATGTTCGTCACTTGCCCACTCATCTTTTCCATTTTGTTTTTTCCTTCCTCTCAGGTTAGTAGAGCACCATGCTGTTGCTCTAACATGTCTTCTCTTCCCACTGTGCTTGCTATGTGATTATACAGTTTTGCTACTCTGCTAAAAGTGAAGTTGCTTCTGGTGTATGACACTTTACACAACATTTTAATATGCTTTCTTTACTAACTGTCAGGATAGGTAACATGTGTCTGAAGGAGGAACCTGGACAAGCCCAAGTGGACCTGTGGGAACCTCATGAAGCAAAACGAAGCCAAATGCAAGGTGCTACACCTGGGTCAGGGCAACCCCCAGTATCAGTACAAGCTGGGAGATGAACAGATTGATCAGCAGACCTGATGAGAAGGACATAGGGTTCTGATAGATGAGAGGCTGTGCACCAGCTGTCAATGTGTGCTTGCAGCCCAGAAAGTATCATGGGCTGCATCAAAAGAAGTGTGACCATCAGTTTGAATGAGACCTCACCTCAACTACTGCATCCAGCTGTCCTCAGCACAGAAAGGACAGCAATTTGTTGGAGTGAGCACAGAGGACTGTCATGAAGAAGAGCTGGATCACCTCTCCTATGAAGACAGGCTGAGAGAGTTGCAGTTGTTCAGCCTGGCGAAGAGAAGGTTTTGGAGAGGCAGCCTTCCATTATCAAAAGGAGACCTACAAGAAAGCAGGAGTGGGATTTTTTATAAGGACAAGTAATGACAGGACAAGGGGTGATGAAAGAATGAAAAACTATATACAATGCCTGCACAATGATTTGTAATAAAACAATTATCTTTTACTTTTATTGGGGATCTAATATAAGTGTAGTGGGGATCCTTCCCATTGCAGAATAAACAGTAACATTTTCTTTCAGCTTTCTCTTCTTTGCCATTCTCTCTACTTTTCATACTTCTAAAGACTATGTTTAGTATGACCCTCCTTTTTCTTCCTCCTGATTCTGTTCAGCATTCCCTTTCACCAGCATAATTCCCTCTTTTTGTGAACACTTAATGGGTAAGTTTTTGGTACTCATTCAAAATTACACTTGCCTTTTGCAAGACTGCACAGGATACAAATGCCACCTTCGACCTGTTCTAGGGACTAAATGTCTCTCCTGTCCCTCCTAATATTATAATAATGCAGCATGATGAGATCCCACACTTTAGATGAATAATGCATGATTGTTACAATGTTGATATGAAGTGAGCTGCAAGCTCATACCTTACAGGATAACATTTCCTTGTAGCATCAAAAAACAGAATATTAATTCTATAAAGAAATAAGCTGTGAGATGATGTCTTGCAGAAGCAGGAAACTGGACACACATGAGACGGGAGGTGACATAACCTCAGAGTGTGGATGACCCTTCAGCATTTAGTCTCAGCTGAGTAAATCAAGATCTGAAAGGCTTATCCGTGTCTGTGGTACAGTGCTGTCTGTAATGCCTACCTAGTGTTACCTAGTAATGATATTATGTTTTATTTATAGCCCCTTCTGACACAGGATCATATCTATTCCTTTTATTATGTCCCAAGAGCAGGCATGAAGCTTGAGAATCCCTAGGCATGAAGCTTAATAACTTTTCTACAACAGCTCCCAGTTTTTCTGGTCAGTATTCAGTACTTTTTTCTTCATTTAATATGTTTTTTTTTCTTTCCTTTGCTATAGGAAGCCTTAATCTGATCTTTTTTTTTCATCAAAAGTGTTTGCCATCTGTTATTCTTAGCCTTTGAAAGGTATAACTTTGAGTGATCCTACAAAGTTAATTCTATTTGTAAAATGTGGAAAAAAAATATGTGTCAGTTTACATGTGACTCCTTCAAGGAACAGCTACAAGAACATGAGATGAATCTTCCTGGCTATGGAGGTAAACTGCAGCATGCCACAGAAGAGCCTTACGTTACTCTGAGTAAGTAATAGAGAGAAAAGACACTTGTCCTGCTGCTGAGTCAGAAGCAGTGCCACACAATTGAAAAGTAAAGGATTCACACGGAACAATATATTTCAGAAAGTATAGGACGAGACACCCCATAAAGCACAGTTAATTTTTTTTTAATAATTTCTTACATTTTGTTCTTAATTTTCTATTATGCAAGTTCCCTTCTATAAGTTCTTTAGCATATTTTCTGAGCTGTTTGTGTGTCTCCTGCTTTTCCAATAAACTTATATTTTACACTTAATGAAGTACTGGGCAAGTAAAAATTTTCTTTATATTTTCCATGATGCCACATTAATCTTTAATCTCTCCTGTCCTATCACCCAAAGTATGGATTGCTGAGGAACATGAAGTGTGCTACAGTAGATGTTGAAATTACTTTGATCAGTGCACTTATACTACATAACTTCCTCTGAGCACATATCTGTCCTCATTCTTTCTGACATTACTTCAACATTCTTATAAGATTTGATTCCTCACTATTCTGCCTTTTCATATTGTTTTTTCTCCATATCTATAAAGAAATAATGGATGGTTATTGTACTTCTCTGTCTCCTAGACCATTTTTTAATTACATTTTTTGTGGGGAAAGGAGTTTGAAACTGAAAGTGGGGGATGAAGAGGGAGTGGGATGGTATGTGTCTATTTTTATTTTTTTTCTGCCATCAGATCACTGTTACACACTGTATTTAGTAGTATAAACTATCTTTCCCCACTTTTGAATATTCTCTAAAACATCAAAGACTTTTAAATGTCTGGAACTTGTGTTTTTGCCATAAATAGCATTGTTTTGAGCATCTCTCTTAATGGTAAAGCAGTGCCATTTTGTAGGTAAAGACTACCTCTTAACACCATTTCTATAGGAAGTTCAAAGAGAATAAATTATTTATTACATTCAAGACTAGGCAAAATGTTCATTAAATATATATAGAGACCTAGATTGTAGCTGGAGATGACTTCAGCAATGAACTTGAGGTGTGCCAGTTATAAATATCTGACTTGACTTGCACCCGTATACAGTATTTTTTGCATGCCATTGGCTTTATCTCTTTGCTTTTTTATAACTTAAGAGAATCAGTAAGAAGAACTTCTCAGATTAAAAACAAAACCAAAAAAAACCACAACTAAGTAGCAATCATTTTGATATTCAAGGAATTTGAAGACAAGTGAAACTTCTTTCTTTTAAAGAATAGTTGTAATGCAGCAACATAAAATCTGAAGTGACACACTAGAGTAATGTGCTGCAATTAGAAATGGTTCAGAAAAATTTGAGAACCATTGGGTCAGTATCTTATGAATCTGTTTACTCTAAAAGTTGAACTGAATTTCTTGATCCTTTTTTCTGGTTAAAAAATACAACGTTGCCATGAAGCAAAGGAACAGTAAAGAAGAAAATCTGCAATGGTGCATACTTGATGTTAGCCTACCTGAGTTCTACTGCATAATTATTATCATATTTATGATCATATTTATATCATATTTATAATTCAGTTAATTCAAATTCTGACACCTATAGGTATTCCATAGAATGGCTTAGCAATGTGAGGCATTTGCAGTAAGAATAGAAGACAACTGAATATTGATAGAGTGAATAATGATAGAAAAAGACATGGACTGGTGTGATTAAGAGACTATGGTCAGGTCATTCACATTAAAACTTCTCATCTTCTCTGCGTAAGTGTTTGGACAGTATTAGAAGTTTTTTCTCAACATTAGGACTGAGGGCATAAGCAAGGAAAAGTATTTGTATATGACAGGTGCTGGTGTTATTAGCAAAAATCTGGGGTACTCTTGCAATAGAAAACTTGAATTGGGTTTGGAGAGAACTCCTTTCTTATTACTAAAACTTCCTAAAAATTCTTCCTGCTCACAGAAGATTTATTCTCCGTGCTTCACAGGATGCCATATTTAAAGGCAACATCCTCCCTACCCAATGCATCCAAAAAA